>BMAW01043872.1:28645-60454 GCA_019974015.1 Nephila pilipes | reverse complement strand
ATATATGTGTGTGTGTGTGTGTGTGTTATATACAATTATGCATAATTTTTGACTTCTTTTGTATTGATATTCTTGTTTTAGATTTTCATATAATTATTTTGAAACTTTGCTTATGTAATACTTATCTAATTGTTTTTACACCTTTTTAGTATTATTTTTTATACCTTCTTACATTCATGATATTTTTTTAATTTTATAGTTTATTTACGGTTTTTGCTTGTCTATTGTAATGTAATTGATGTGTGAAATAGGTTTGTTTTGAACAAGTAGCTATGTGATGTCATTGGATTGATAAATTGTTTTAATAGTATTTTTACGCAGTAGGGCAATTAGTGACAGGCCTCATAATTTTGAACCTTAGTGAAGTACATTTGCTGGAACCCCATATTGCAAAACTTCTACACCATTGCAACCTGAGAACATTATGTCTTGATAGTTTTAACAAAATATTACTCCTTCAAAATTTTCTATTCTGAAACACCCACTTCCCACCGCCTTACATCTTCCTGACCAATCACAACACTCCTTTCAATCAAACCAACTTTTCTCAAGATGAAACACATCCACATAAAAGCAGCAACCCCATTGGTCCGCTGAATCACACCCTCACCCTTCGCCTACTCTTTCTTCGAAAAGGAAAAAAAATAGTACTTTTTTTAACGCAGAACTCTCCATTTTAATGTCATTTTTATTAACTATTTAGGAAATCTCTTTTTTTTTTAAATTTTATTATGCCATCCACAATATCTCTTCGCAATTCTGGGCTGAAAAAAGCCGAAGTTAAGCCATCAAATTCTCAAGATATAGAGATTAAGAGCCCTTGACTCAGGTGCTCCAGCACAAAGCCTGTCAACCTATAGTTTTAACATTTACCAACCTCGCTACATGACGTGTATTTAGCAGCAGAATGATTCGAACTTATGCCGCAATAGAAACTTCCTCTGTTGTGAAATCGCGATTATTACCAAATGGCAGACGTGGCCACCTATTTGTAGCAAAATCAAAATTCGATTGCAGCTGTATCGAAAAAAGGTTAAAGATGGCTGAGGTTGAGGAAAGAACAAACGGAAATCTAATAACAGCTTAGCAGTCCTAGAAAATTTCGTGTATTTGGGTAGCGAGGAGAGAAAAGAAAGATTTTGTCTGTAGTTTCCTAATTCTCTTCGATTTACTGTACACCAGCGCATTAAGGTATGGTAACAATATCAATCGTTCGTCAGGGAAACAAAGTTTTATGTAACGAGACTAGCAATTAGTATTGTATTAGAATAAAATAAAATAAAAGAATGAATTTTTTACTATGAATTCATATAAACTTTTTAGGAATATTTTTATGACTTAGATTAATCGTTGATCGGGAAAAAATTAAAGTTTAATTGGTTTAATGAGGAAATTTATTACTTCAGAATTTATTAATTTTGAATTTTAGAATAAAATGTATTTACATACGTTATATATTAAAACATTAATGGGAAGGGATTTGTATTTAATATTATATTCAAACCTCCTGCTTTATTATTGATATTATAAAGAAACTCCCTGGTCACTATGTGATTTATATAGCTTTAAGTAGAACTGACTTATTTTTATGGAACATTTCTTCATATTAAATGTACAGAAGTATCGAATACGGTTATATACTGATCCCTTCGTTGATTTTTTACCTATACTAAAATCTATATAACAATCATTGAATTGAACTCAAACAAAAGAAGTAACTTCTGACGTAAGAGAAAAAAAATAATAATTAGAAACTTTTAGGAAGTTTGAAACGTTCAAAGTTCTTAAAATAAATGTATTGTAACTTACGTCTTATATAATCGCTTACTATTGCATTTCTTATTGAAGCTATCAAAATATCAATGCACCAATTACTCATATTACAAACAGAAGCAGACAGTTGTAACGTATCCTTTTGTATACCTTAATCTCATTTTCAACTAACAATAGTCGAAAAACTGTTTGCTCAGAGTAATTTATCACCCGGAAATTTCTTTTTCTCTAGAAGTAGATTAATGACCAAATAAAACCTAATAAAGAGTTATGACATTGACAGAAAAAGTAATTCTTCTTTTTCGATAAAGGTATTCTGTATTCATTTCTCTTAGAGAGAGTGAAATATTAGGAACTTATAATTTGGTTAATATTATGACGCTTCTTTATCCATCACCAGAATATGTACATTTTAGTTAAAAGGTGAAAATGAATTGATGTTGGAAGTAGCATGAGGTACCTATTTGTTCTGACTTATCTATAGATGCATAATCTTTCCTACTCACGTGGTTTCTTAAAATTTATTTTTAAAATGAGGCATCCTTTAAAATTGATGGCATAATTATTATTGTCATTTCTCCCTCATTTTAATAATCTCATGAACTTGAACAATAATTCCCTACATATCATTTCAGATTACAAATCCTGTGATCCAAAAAATAGAAATTTATAAGAATATTTTCAATTCCTATTCTTTCTTAAAATTTCTAATCTTTAACTCCCATAGACATACTATTCCAACAATCCTAATCCAGCATCCAATCAGAATAAAATCTTTTTCAAGCACCGATTCCAATTCAAACACTGAGGCGAAAGGCAATTATCCTATTGGGTGGTCGCTAAATTTAAAACCCTTAGTTACTGCTATTCTTACTCGTAATTATAGAAAGCTATCTCTTCTTAGTAAAAATCTTAAAACTTCTGATTTAGAATTTATGAAAATTCATAATTGCTTTTCAAATTCTCAAAATATCATTTTCTAATAAGTACTATTTTTTTAAAAAAAATAACTTTAAAATAAAATCTTAGTTCTGGTAAGTGAAGCCGAAGTTCAGCTACAAAAGACTGTAAGATATAGAAATGTGATGCTCATGGGCTTCAAATAAATTATTTAACCTATTTTTACCTCTGCGCTCGTGACAGAAATGGATTTGGATGGATCTTTTCATGGATTGTTTTCTGGCATACAATTTGCAATTTAATAATCATCGCTCGGGTCAATGTATTTAAATATCTCGATCATTTCGTCTGCCTTCTGTTGAGAAAGCATATGAAAGGAGATGAATATTTGATGATGAAAACAGACCAGCTGTGTAATTAGTCTGTCCACATTAATAAACTAAGTACCAACAAATGATGAACTTCTTCAATTATTGGTGTTTTGACATGGATGGAATTGATCTGTCTCCACACAATATATTTGTAATGGTATACAGAATTCCGAGGACCAAAACTCTTTGCTTTTCTATGTAATTGGAAACGGTTCATTATTTGTCACATAATAATGGTTGCCTTAGTAAAAGATGGAAATAAGAACGGATGGCATTTCATTGAACTCTTACCGCATTGTTTGCATAATATTATTTTATTTCAGGTATAATTAAAAACAAATGTAAACTACGGTTTTAGAATTGTTCTTAGAATGGAGTTGATACGACCCATCAAGAAATTAGGAATACTTCTGTCTAAATTTCTAGATAATAATTCAACAAAATGCAACACAATTTCTGAAAATCCTTTAAAGGTACGATTTACGAGTTGAACTGAAATCTGTAAGGACTAAAAGGTTATAACACATCTTCTTATAAAATATTAATTTTTATATAATGTTTAAAATCCTTTGGCTAAATTTCTAATATTTTGTGATGAAATTGATTACTTCATATTAATCAATGAATCACTATTATATGCATTTAAAAACTTCAAAATCTTCAGATGGTTATAGAAGCTAAAATTGTATTTTGAATTAGTTCTGGTACTTCTAATTTTGATTTTAATTAATATTTCAAGTACTTTTTAAAGTGGTATCATTTTCAAAAAAGATCCTAACTGACCTTTTAGTTTTCTGGGTGCTTGTTTATTCAAGCGGCGCCCGCTAAATTAAGAATACGCCAATGTCGCCAAGCTAGTTAAAGGGGCCAAGTAAGCGGAGCGCGAAATTGAAATGTAAGAAAACAGACAACACACCAATAAAATATAAAACTTTTTTAAATAATATTTTTATTTAATAATCTTTTATATGTTTAGTGATAAATCTCATCCCAATAAGTATTATAAAAATTTAGATGTTTAATATTAATATTTACATAACTCTTAGAACATCAATCTACATTAAAGGAAATATTTTCGAAATTGCGTTCAGTATTTTATAGAAAGCATTTTTTTTTTTTCGCTACATATTTCCTCCACATAAATTTTACCAGATACGATTCTAGATGATGCCGAGCCGTGCCTTTTTTTGCTACGCCACTTTGCGGAACCCCAGATTTTTTTAACATTTTAAGTGTGAACTACCGTTGACGAATCTACAAAATTGTACTTAGGGTTCTCCGTGAAATGTGTAAAATCAGCATCCATTTCGCTGTTTGGTAAATTGAAAATTGTTAACGACATTGTCAAAGGCAACAAAATAGGTGTTTAAAAAAAAATACGAAATCAGTAACGTTAACAGGAAAGCGATATTTTACTAAAATGAAGTGCTGTTTTTTTTTTAGGACCGCAACCTTAGGAGTTTACAACCAAACATAGCGATAAATCACACTGCTTGGCGATTTTCCGTCTACATCCGAAATCGTAATTTGGCGGGCGCCGCTATAATGGACAAGTACCGTTTTCTGTTTGAAAGAGTTCTTGAAAATTAAAAGTATATAAATAAAGGGAAAAAATTAGACTTTCTAACATTCGTTTGAAGACTTCTTTCTGTTCTGCGAAAATTTTAATAATACCCAATAAAATTTTGTAGTTAAATACATTGCGTAACGTTAATAAGACATTACTAAAATGTTTAAGGAATTAAATTTTTTTTTCAATACGAAGCATAAAATTTAAGTTTTAGTCTTTTTATTTTTCATGAGCAATTTTATATGCAATTTGAGTGTTATATTTACAAAAAAATGGTAACTTTACAATAAAATACAATTTCCTCGCGAACTTGCTTAGGAATGAAAAAAATGATAAGCAAGATACTCAAAATGATTAATCCAATTTCAAAATTCTGCATTTTCTACACAAAACGACTAAGAATGATGAGTAACACATGAGTGCAAATGAAAACTGTAGAGGTTTCATATAGAGAAAAAAAGACGGCCCGCGTGTGATCTCTTTCACAAAAGCTGTTTTAGAAGCTTTCGTGGAGCTACCTCACTGTTGCATTGGTCGCATTGGACCAAATGACTTGATTTTACTCAGCTGGTCCCCTAAGTCCACCGATACGGTCCAAAACAATTTATTCCTTTGGTTGTTAATAAAAGATAAAGTGCATGTACCACTATTACCCACAAATTTATGTGAACAACATATTTCTACCCTAGTACAATCAATTACCTCTGACACTTTACACCAGGTTGTCATATCTAATTGGCATTATACATGTATCATAAGGAATTTATATAGAACACTTGTAAAAACGACTTCCATATTTTTCCTTTGCACTTTTGTATTATTTATCATTCCGTGTCGTTTATTTGAGAAAATATAGCATTTAGAAATTGGATGATTCATTTTGAATAATCCTGTACATAGTAAGATATTAATTCTTTGAATTCTATTTGCCCATTACTTATTTTTTGATTCTGCGACTTAAAATTGTAATTTGTTTAAATATATTTTAATCCGTTCGAGAATAAAAATACAATATAATTCAGAAGTTTAGCATAATTCGTTAAATTCGAGTAAATATTGTGAGCTTGTTCTTTTGGCTGGTATGAATATTGTGCAATGTATAAATATTTATTTGAGCTCTGTATATACCTTCTCGAAACAAGATATGCCTAGTTTTTGTGATAGTGTCATATTTTGGATCATTAAAGGATATTAAATCAAAAATTTAATTACGGGTGGGTTTATAAATATTATCAAAATTCTTTACGTAATGCTTCATCTGAAGAGAATGTTTGAAAAAAATTAAATTTTTTTTATCCAACACATTATTTTGCAATGCATTACATTAATTACCATTCTTATAAAATACTCCAAGTAAAATAGTAATTATTACATAAATCACTATGCATAACATTAATTTGCATACCTTTTCAAAATTTATTTAATTTTTTCATGTTTTTTTTTATTTATTTGAGGAAATAATTGCTTAGAATGGGTTTATTTGATTTCCCTCCCCCTTCCAAATCACCCCACCTCTACTTAGCTCTGTGTATTTTTATAATAAGTCAAGTAAGATATCTGTAAATATTTTCAGTTTAAAAGTAATTCCATAAATCAAGAATTGTATTTACATTATTTATAAATCATAAAAATGTGTCATACATTAGAGTTACATTTGAATAGAAAACAATGTTTCTGAAATCTGACTCTTCTGTAAATAATTTCATCTATCTGGTACAAAGAAAAACATTACTGAAATTAAAATGTCTTTATAAATATTCATCATATTTTTCTCTGTAAATATTTCTGATTTATCAATCTGAATATTACCGATTATTAATGTAAATATTTATGATAATTGATTCCCTGGTGTTAATGTTTGAAATATGAATATAATTGTGAAATTTAAATGCAAATATTTGTGACATTTCATTCCAGTTATTCGAATGAGATTTCTATAAACTATAGATATCTTTTGAAATATCTTGAATATTATTTGATTATTTCGCATTTTCTCTGCCATTTAACTAGATTTAAGTAAACATACAAGTACAATTTTTGAGCAGATTTCTAATATTCAAACAACCATTAATAAATCATAAACGGTAATCATAATTAATATTTTATGTATTTAAATATTTATTTTTAATTATATCTTCATACTATCATGATTTGAATTTTGCATCGTACCACTTTGTTGCAATACGCTTGTAGAATCTATATACTTAGTTTCTATCACATCAGTCGGCCTTTTGTTTTGGTTTGTGAGTCGATCTGCCGACGAGAAAACATTAATGGGATGATCTAGCGTGTCTCTCCGTCTGACTGTTCCCATTTTTTTAGTATAGCACTCATAAATAGCGGAAAACTTTGGGCACCTGGACATCAGAGCCACATGTGTTTCCAGAGATATCAACATTTCTACATTATTTAAATATTTCGGCAGGGCTTTGAAGTGATGAGCGAGATTCGCATAAAAGAAGTCGATCGAGATTGATCTTCAGCAAGATCCTGAACATTTCCTGATTTATTTCATACGAGACGGTTGTTTCGATACCTCCGGTCACTAGATATCTATAAATAGCTATACATATATTATTAAATACTTGTAACTGAAAGTCAATATCTTTTCATGGAATTCATCATAATACCACAATACGGTACACTTCTTAGAAATCCTTCCTCTGATTTAGATGTCCATTTCGATAATTCCCTTTTATGCCACTTCTTATTTATCACCAGAAGGAATCATATAATTGGATAATAATTCCGAATTTTATATTCAGTTAATGTTATCTGTTCAAAGCATGAATTTCACATAATTTATTAAGAATTAATGATTTCTATAATTGAAGACTTAATTTTATAAAAAAAAATATGTAGCAACCTGATTATTTGTATATGATCTTTGATCCACACTATTCTAACTTATTTTCCAGGAATGAAATAGAATAATTAATAGATTATTTTGAAAATTCTCAAGATAACTATCTTATATACACAGAAATTTATAAATGCCCGCAAAATATCTATTTTCTAGAATGCATAAAAAAGCTTGGAGTAAGATATAGAGTATGCATTTACTATTTAAATTCAATGAAATGATAAGAAAAATTATACAACTATTCCAATATATTTTAGGAGAATCTTTCCATAAAGAATGTCAGAGGAATTCTCATTTCATAAAAGTTTTCACGCATTAAATGCTTAATTTCAAAAGAAAACAAAAGCGCGTACAGTTATTTTATAAAGACGTACGAAGAAAAATAATTACAAATAAGTTCTAGGACTACGCATTCATAGATTGTTCAAAATAATGTGAGATTAAAATGTCAGATACTTTTATTTTCTAACATAAGCGATCATTATCTCGCTACCGGCCCAAAACTTCTTTTTGCTGAAAAAGTATATTAGTGAGTTAAGATAGATCATAATGAATATCCGGTTCTTTGTGACGGTTCTAAACAGAATATGCTGGTAAATTGATACTGAAGAGAGCTCCTTTCACATTAAAGCATACAATAATGAGATATTCCAAAAGGAACCATTTTTTTTTTCAAAATGATGTTTTAATGCCTTGAATCTCTTAGAAAGTTTCCTTTTTAAAACTTTATTGCGTAACATTTATTTTTATCTACTTTGCTCATTACTGAGCGATAAAGGAAGACACTTTGAGATACTTAACCTAAACTATATAGCACGAAAACTGTGGGAGATAATCATGTCTCTGTGTCTGTTCTTTTCTACAACACCAGAAGGTAAAATGCCTTAATAACCAGCCCGAAAGAGACGTTTTATTTAGTTTAGCTGGTAAAGGTGCAACAAAAAGTGAACAGTCAAATTCTTTCTTCGGACTCAATGGAGCTGAGTTCGAAGCAGTCCTCGGCCCTCCGACCTGGCCCTTTCTTCCACGAGTGAAAGCCATCCGATTTTGTGAACGAGTATGCGGCGACCACGATTAGTAAGCCCGTTAGTGGTTCCAATTACATCCGGACAGGATCCTTATTAAATACAGGTAGACACGTGAGAAAGGGCGAGAAACATTTCTGTTTCTCATGAACTTTGCCAGTTTAGAGTCCGATTCTCTTGGGAACCAAGAACGCTCCCTCATCAGATGCCTAGTTTCGCTGGTTTTAATTCCTGACCAGGTTGAAATGATCAAGGCCAATAGCTAGTTTTTTACATTCAGCTATCATGTCCTTCAAAAGGATTATGTCCTGCAGTCTTGGGAGAGGCCAATTCATTTACACAAAATTTTCGAAAGAAGGGACGATTAGAGTTTTAGTAAACATTTGACTAGAACGTCGTATCCGAGAACATTGCAATACTTTTTTAGCGTACTACATGTACCTAAAATATTAAATGCAAATTGCATTCGTTAGTACGACAATCACTTTATCTTGTAAATATCAACATTTATTATTTTAAATTAATTATAATGAACTAGTGTAAATAATACTCTCTGGATATCATATCATTTGTTGCATTCTGATCAAAACCACCAGCCAAACCTCCAAAGACTTTGAGCTCCTCGTACTAGATGCAAAAGTGGCTCGAAAATACGGTGAATTAAATGATTTCCTATGTGAGAAATGGAAAACGGGTGAACTCTTAGTAGTATATCTAGTGATTGCTTATGTTTATGAACAGAATTTCCTGATAGTTAACCAGAACTAGGTAACTATTTTCTATCGTCGTAAACATTTATAATATAGTGTGAAATAGAAAAAAAAATAGTTGTGTTAGTGCTAGAAAATGCTCTGTCATAAGCTACAAGATTCAAAGAATATCTTATTAAAGTTTTTGCTTTGTTTATTTAGTTTCAGTTGTGAGGCTTATCTGATCTATTTTTTTTTTATTTTTCAAAAAGGTTCATAATTGTGGATACATAAAAATGAAAAGTATTTTTAAATAAGGACCTTTTTTGATAATACTGTAAATATATCATTAAAATATTTCTTTTCCATATTATGCATACTTTTATCTACTTTTTACATAATTCCCATTTCTGTTCAAACATTTGACACATCGCTCAATAAGTTTTTGAATGCCGACGTCAAAAAAATCTGCCGATTATGATAAAATACTTCTTCGTTGTTGAAACCTTCATCACCAAATAATCCTTTAAATACGTAAACAAATGAAAATCACTTGATGGAAAATCTGGATAGTGAAGAGGAAGATCCACTTGTTCTCATCCAAAAGTCTTGCTCAGACCTTGTGTTTGCATATACCCACTTCATTATAGCTCATAACATTGTTCACCGTTAACTTCATAAGTATGATGTTGAATGTCTGCTGCTATCAAGTTTCTTGCACCCAGAATCGAATTCGGTAGGCGATTAATTTTTCTTAAATATTGTAAACTTCCACAGCTCAGCATACAAGCAGACGATACCGCTTTCTGGGAGCTGACTGACATGCGCACTGCGATGGTCGTGTATCATTCTCACTATCATTTACTAAGGGAACTTATTTAATAAAGTATCCCTCGTATATTTTGTAAGGATGGTTGAAAAAGTATCCGTGTTTGAAATGGGAAATGGGGTACTAAGAATCGGAATATGGTAATTTAATGTAATGTTGTTTAGTAATTTTTTTTTTTATCTAAGAAGTGTATGAGTTTGACATCTTTCGCCTTCTAAAAATTCGTCAACAAAACTTTTCCAACAGTGATACCTCATTCGTCTACTTTAAATCATGTTAGCCAAATGCAACCCATTTTTTGATTGTATCTTGGTTTCTTCTGTATAATGATGAATCCAGATCTCAGAGATGGTGCCAATTCGACGTGGTGACATTATTTTTTACTTGGCAGCTAATGAATTGCCGAAACAAAACTGCTTTCTGAATAAAGAAAATTTGTTTTAGATCCTTCTAACAGATGTTATCACAACGTAGTATTACATGAAAATTTAAGCTATCGTTTCCCAGGAAAGCGAAGACATTATCTGGCGGCTGCAATATTGTGGTGGAGGACGTCATTAAAACGTGGTTTATGTAACCTATATGACGTGGTTCTTTAATTAACATTTAATGTGAATACCACGTGACTGGTTACAGAAACAACATTTTGTGACGCCATTCGCCATAATGTTTTGTCCTTTAGATAATGGCACCGTCTTCTTAAGAAACCGTAGATTTAGTTAGGTATTTTTTTTAGCCCTTTTCGTTCAATTTTTAGATATTATCCACTAGTTAATTATCCGTTTACGTATTTTGGCTGAAAACATTTTATGTATGTCTTCGACACACTGCATTACATTACATATTTTGATTAATATCGACAGCTTTATCATCCCTATACCATAAATTTATAGTTAATAACTCATCAATCAATAACTCCCGAGACAAACCCAGAGATGGCGCTCGTAGTAAACCAGTAACCAGGTCTTTCTAGAGTACTAACCTTTGCTTGAAACGTGTCAAAATTTTAAGTCGATCGGACCAGAAACAGCTGAGTTATCGAGGTTGGAGTAAAGTCGTTTTGTAGTTTGTTTAAAAAATAGAAAAAACCGAGTTTCTCGTGTTCTGATAAAACATTGTTTTTTAATGGGTAAAAACACCGTGCAAGCGAAACAATGGATTGAAAAATGTTACCCGGACTCTTGTCCATCAAAAGCAACGATTTGTTGGTGGTTTGCCGAGTTTAAACGTGGTCGTACCGACACAAATGACGCGGAACGCTCAGGTAGACCTGTGGAAGCCGTTACACCGGAAAATGTGAGTGAAGTGACAAAAATTATAATGAAAGATCGTAAAGTGAAGCTCCGTGAGATTGCTGAGATGACACAGATAACATATGGAAGTGTATTTTCATGAAAAATTGAGCATGAAAAAGGTTTTTTCCAAGTGGGTGCCGCGATTGCTTTCGATGGAACAAAAACAGCAACGAGTCGATGATTCAGAAAGCTGTTTATCGCTATTTACTCGCAAAAAAAAAAAAAATTCTTGCGAAAAAAAAAAGGGGAAAAAAAAAAAAAAAAAAAGGTTTGGAAAAGCGTTGGCACGATTGTGTCACCCTAAAAGGTGATTAACAAAAGGTGTTATGTTGATGAATAAAAAAAAAATTTGCAAAAAAAATGTTGTTTTCAATGTTAGACTCGGGAGTTATGGATTGATGTGTTAATCAACGATTTCAAATGTGGTAAGAAACTTTGGTTAGTTCGATTAAAATTCAGAAATACAATAAATATTTGGTACAAATAAAATAAATTGTACTCTGTGGTAATGTTTCCCCCTTATTTTCCATCCAGATAATTATTAATTTAATTTGACTCATTTAAATTATTTCAGTCAAAATTATTAATTTGATTCAAATTAATTAATGCATAATTATGTTGAGCATTTTTAGAGGATCATTTTCATCATGTTAAAATACGGGAACGTTTAACTTACTTTATAAATGGAACATATCCAGCTTGATGAGTTAATATGTTCACAGGTATAATTAATTTTTCATAAAAATAGTGCTTTTCTCTCAATTTTTAAGTTTATATGCATAGTTACTCATTTCAAAACGAATTTTATGTTTTATGAAATTTCAACCTACGCATGAGATCATTAATGTCCTTTGCCAGGATATATATTTAAAACTGAATTATTTAATGTAACATATTTAAATGAGTAAATAGTTATTCTTTCTCTTGAGAACTCCTTTTAACTAGAAGTGACTTTAAATACCTCTGTGAAAAGTGGTGAACCTAACAAATTAATAATTAGTCTTAAATATTATTTGCACTTGGAACTTATGTTACTTTTAACGTACTGTATTCATATTTTCCCATTTTTTTAATTAAACAAATATAACTTATGGAGTTGATAGTTACTAGAATAAACGAAATATTTCAAAACCATTAAAATGTATTTCTTTATTTTATTTTCGGAATGTCTGGATATTTTCGAAAAATAAATTATTTCTATTGCTTTTGTGATTGAATAGGTAAAATGACCTATCGATTTGCAGTTTTTTTTTTTTTTTCTTCTAGCAAATATCATTTTAAGCGCGACAAGATTTCTAGGTGAAATTGAGGGGAATTTCTTTAAGTCATGTATCCAATTTATTTTCTTATAAACAAGAAATAAAATAGCAAGTAGGTAAAATAGTTCCACAATTCCCAGTAGATTTCGATCCTATTTGGATTTTCTCTCGAACTTTTTCCTGAAGCGTAAGAAAAATACTGCGCGTTATTTATTTTATTTGAAGCAGATATTTTTCTTCTTTTTTGTGTATTTTATACGTTTGGGAGAAAAGTTTGGAACTAAAAAACGGTTTCTTCTCGATGGAGTTTTATGAGAAATTTACTGTTTCGAATGATAACATCGTAAAAGCTAAGCCTCACAGCAGTTTCAAGTTTATTCTATTTTACGTATATTTATTTTGAAAACTTTTCTTCCATTTTTTTAAAGATCAATAATATGTTTCTTAACGGTCTTAGTAAAGTTTTGTTTGGTTTTCTCCTGATGCATTGCTGAGAATAGCCTGTAACGGATATAAGGCAGCTTTTTTTAAAATTTTACAATATTACAAATTTATCTGAGCGCTATGTCTATAGTGTAGTATGTACAACTGAAATTCCTAGACATAGAAATGGATAAAAATTTACAATAATTTCAAATGTGGATATTTTAGTATTAGTGATAAAATATTTAAAAAGAGTACTTAATTATTATCAGGATTTTATTTTAAGAAATTCTAAAACAATCATAATTAAACTAATTTTAAACCAGGGGCATTGACACCTGAAAATTAAATTTCAAAAATTAATTTAAAAATATAAATTGCATTCAAGTTAAATTAAATACCTTCCTGTGTTTTAAAATGAATTCAACATTTCAAAGGAATTATTAATTAACTCTTTAAATCCCGGAAAACAGAAAAAAATTATTTAATCATTAAATTCTGTATGTATATATTCTTCCTATTATTTATAACATATTCATACAATTGTTTATATGTTAAACAAAAGTTTAAAGAATGATAGAACCTGAAATAACAAAGTAAGAATGTATAAAAACTACTTAAAATGTATAATAAACTTGAATCCTTATAATCCGAATTATAGCAAATGTAAGTTCATTACGCAACATTGAATTGGATTTTCACAGAAGAGGTACGAAATTTAAGTTTTATTTTTTTGTTAGTAAAATTAAACTTAACAGCATTTAACGAATATCAAAAAGCATTCAGTTATTTAATCACCATTTAAGCTTAAAGATTCAATTAACATTCATTGAACTCATTGAATAATTAAAAAATGACAATTGTTATTATTCTTAATAAACAAGTATTATTAAAATGTATTAAATTCTGTTCCAAAAGTTGATTAACATAATGAGAGAAAGTGTAAGATTTATTTTACTATAATTTACTATCCAGTTACACGACATTATTTGCGGTGAACAGGAATTATTCTTCGAAATTACGGATTAATTCATGAGTATTGGATTGGCGGTCGCGAAACGGCAGCGCAGATTCGAACCCTGGTCCAAGGGATCCGAAGGTGACAGGCCTACCAATCAGGCCGAAAAGATATCTCCTCGGGCTGGTTGAGTAAGGCCTTTTAATCAGTGGCGCTGAAGTAGAAGGAAGTCGCTACACACTCCCCCTCCAGTATCATCGCAGCGTGATGATACGGAATGGAGATAAACGGGCGCCAATTTATTCAGAAGGTCTTTTTTGTCAGAAGGCGCCGAAACGTGCATTATTTTGTTCAGAAGGCGCCGAAACGTGCGCCAGAACCGGAATATCACTAGTCGCGCTTGTCTTAGACACACAGAGACAAGTGTTTTTGCATCGCAACATATGCAAACAGTAGGTATAGGCCGTGCTGCCACCTAGTGCTCAAGCCCTGAGTCACCACTAACGGCGATCGTCGGGCATACGCAATTAGTAGGTACAGGCAGTCGTGCTGCCATCTAGTGTTCTTGTCCGGAGTCACCACTTGTGGCGGTCGCGAAACGGCAGCGTAGATTCGAACCCTGGACCAAGGGATCCGAAGGCGACGGGCCTACCAATCAGGCCGAAAAGATATCTCTTCGTGCTGGTTGAGTAAGGCATTTTTTAACTTCTAACGTTGAAGAGCGTCGCTGCACATATACCGCATTGTTTTCAAATCCTAATTATTTCTTAAAATTTGGTATAGATTTATTATTTATCATTGCATCAGTGTGTGTATTGAATTAAATCCTCAGATATAACCGACCTTTTTGATGCATATAGTAAATATAAATAAATTTTCGATGTAATTATTTTTGGTTAATGTTAAAGTTATAATGAAGTATATTCATCTTTTTTGCATAAAATATCAGAACAATTTCATCATATATCGAAATTCTTTTCAGGATAATGTTAAAATCTTCCGTTTGATACTACTTTGTCCGGTTTATTATTGGATACAAAATAAGTTTTTGCTCTCTTAAGCAAAAATAATTTGCAATTTAGAAATTTAGTTTTAATACATATTAAATAATATTTTAGAGAGATGCTTAAATATTATTTGCTTTTTTACTCAGTCCGGATGAATTATTAATGTATAAATATAAATTTTTTTCTTCGAAGTAGTGGTACTTCCGAACTTGAATGTTTTGCAATTGGTCCCTTTTGAAAAAAAAAAATATTCTTATACACTTATTACAACCTGGTGATACGTTTCCATAGAAACAGAAGTTTGACTTTTCGATGTCTGCACCACATACATAATGTACATTCGAATCAATGTTACAACTGAAATATATTTCAAGAAGAAAATGGTTGTTGTTTTATTTCTTATCCGATGAAAAACTTGGCACGAGCTTTAATGCCGACTGAATCATGAAATTTTGTTCTTTATCAAACGTAGTTTTAGTGTGTTTTGGAATGATTAAGAGAACGATTAGAAGAATTGATATTGTGATTCTGTAAAAGGCGTGATGGAATAATTCTGGAATATAAATAGTTGTTAAATGAAGGGGAAAAAATTTAATTTTGAAATAAGTCTGTAGAAAGAGTTACTTTTTTTTTTTTTTTTTTTTTTTTTAATTAGTGCAAAAAGGCTACACGTTGACTTTTCTAACAAATAAGTAATTTCTAACTACAGAAATCATCCTTTGGAAATTATATTTAATAATATGCATTTTCAGATTCTAAAAATTTATTCATAATATGCAACTGTAATGTTATTTTAATGTGTGAATTCCGCGTATGTAAAACAAAAATTGAATTTTTATCCACTTAATATGTTATTTAATATAATCTATATTTGTAAAGATATACACTTGGTTGATTCTAAAACAAAATAAAAAAAATTGTCAAATATTTTAACACCTCAAATTATTACATTTGAATAAAGTAAGCTTGCTTTAGAATGTAATATCTTCTCTAATCAATAAAATTTCATCGTACTAATGTTCTTGTAACTTCAGATATACCGAGAAAATTTTGGTATGGTTTGATTTTATTAACGCTACACTAAAAACAACACGAAAGCTATTGGGTTATTGGTGACGAACTTCCTGAGCGTAATGTATAAATACAACGATAAGAGTCGATAAGCCACAACTTATTAAAGAGTAATATTTAGTTATATGTTATTTCGGTTTTAAGTAACGTCGCACAAGGAAGAACAAGGGCTATTGGTGATGGACCACGTAATTTTGAGCCTCGGTCAAGTAGCGAGGATTATATCTGAGCTGGCACCCCCTCTCCTAACTTCCACACAACGTCAACGGGGGAATTAAGGCGCCAACAGATTTTACGTACACCAGCCCCGACTACACGGCGGGTCTTTTGTGGCATCAAAGCTCGAACCCACGACTCAACGAAAATCTTCAGCCATGAATCCGCTGCCTTAACCACTAGGCTTCAGCGGTTACATTATCCAGAGAAATAAATTAAGTATTCAATTAGATTATTCTGAATTTCAATAGTGATACACATTACCGTCTCCTGTACTCAAAATATCTGATACTTGTACCACTTCAAATATTAAACTATTTATCTTGTAAATGTATCAATATGTACTCACACACACATATATGTATAATATATATATATATATATATATATATATATATATATATATATACTGAAAATCTATGAAAAAATAATTTAAAACACTTAAAAAGACAAAAAACCAGAAAGAAATGTAACAAGGAAAGAAAAATAAATGAAAATATGGAACCCAGCAAGTCAAAAAGCAATATCGGGCTGAGGACCGATTAAGCGGGGTTAAACTAGTTCAATGGTACCAACCTTCCCCCTTTGCGACTTGGTAGGCTGAATTAGGAAATCCAAATTGCAAAAGAGTTCATGATTAAAAGATGCAAACAAATTCAGCGATAAAATCTACAAAAATAAAATCTATAATTCCTTGTAGGCTGAATTGGGAAATCCAAATTACAAAAGAGTTCAAAGATTAAAAAATGCAAAAAAAATTTCAACGATAAAATTTACAAAATAAAATCTATCATTCTAAAAATTATCAACAAATCAAAATATAAAAATTACTTACAAAATTCAAAGAAATGAAGATTCAAATATGTGAGTAGTAAGACGGAATTTTCTTTAAGCTTCAAGATGTATATCACATACTCAAAATGAAAAAATATAACACATCATCACCATATAAATTGAAAAAAGGTTTAAGTCATTGTTTGATTGGTAATAAAATGTAAAAAGATGCAAACAATTGGTTGGTAATAAGTAGTATGGTGAAGGAGTATAACGGTCCAGAGAGTGAGTAAAAATGTAAGCTGTGTAAATGTAAAATAATAATAATAATATATAAATATAGATATGTGTGTGTGTGTGTGTGTGTGTTTCTGTGTGTGTGTATTAGTAGAGTGACAACTGTCATATATCAATAAACACATATTAATTATCAAGAGCAAATATTTAGAAGGGGGATGACAAAGTTTAGCACATAGATATTTTAGAATCAAACTACACGTCTAACTCATACCGAGCGCTTCATTTCGTCACTCGCCACTGTCTGAATTGTTTCTGCCAAACCTTCGGCGCTATTTGCTGTTACATCATTCTAGTTAAAACTATGAGGTGTAGCTCTTAAGTAACGAGACTGACTCTGTGATATATTTTATTTGAAGCTCCTTCAGGACGCGTGCCGCTTTCTCTTTCACAGTTTCAACAGACTCAAATCTTGTTCCTTTTAATACCATTTTCCCTTTATGTAATTGATAGAAGTTGTATATCGCAAGATCTGGCGAATAATGGGGTTTTCGAGCACTGGGATGCTGTATTTATTTAGAAACATCTTTATAGATTATGCGGAATGACTTGTCCTTCTACAATTGGAGTCGTGTTTTTCTTCTAATTTCATGGGATTCAGCAAGTACGTGTAGGTATTAATGTGGCTGAATAGTTTCACTTTCATGAACGTAGTGAAGATACACAATCCCATGAATATCGAAAAACACAAGCATCATTGCTTTAATAATTGATTTGTTCATTCGAGTTTTTTTTTTTTTTTTTTTTGGCTCTCGCTGAAGATGTGCTCTTTCAGTGAATGGATGGGCGCTTCTTTTCGTGATCATAAGTAAAATCCACGATTCGTCACATGTTATTATCCTTTCCAATAAGTTTAGGTCATTTTCAATGGTATTTTTAGTGTCAGTACAAAACATTTTGTGGTCTCCATTTTGCTGAAACATGAGAATTTTAGGCTCCATTTTGGTGCACACTTTTTACATGTTAAAATTGTTATGTAAAATTTGCAGTATGGATTCTTTGTCAATACCTACAGTCTCAGCAATCGCACGAACACTTCAACGACGGTCAGATCAAAATAGATTACCAATCTTTTCGTTACCGTCATCTGTGTTTGACGTGGAAGAGCGACCTGGTCGTTAATAATCTTTACATCTTCTCCTCCATTTTGAAAACAAATAAACCACTCAAAAGAACGTACACACTCTAAACATTAATTACCATACATTATTTTCAATAAATTATAAGTTTTAGTCACTGTTTTTCCATGACGTTTCACAATTCGTTGCTCACTTACAATTTTTCCGGTGAAACAAAAAAAAAATAACTGTAATGCGAAAGAAGGCGCTGTATGGTTTAGTTTGCAAAAAATGACAAGCACTGCATTCGAAAGAGAAGACTTCACGCTAAACGACTGTCGCTCGATTGCACTTGAGCATGCTAACTTCTTCATAGCAGCATACTCAATCTCTTTATTTAATAGCCCCACCTCGTATTTAATTAAAAAAGGGATGTGAAAAACACGCTCATGAAACTGTATATTACATTATATTTTACACGCACACATACACACACACATACACACACACACACACACACATATATATATATATATATATATATATATATATATGCATGTATGTGTTTCTTCATGAATATGAATATGGGGGAAAATGCATGTTTAAACTAATTTTATTTTCAGAGGTTTGAAAATATATATTGAAATCAAATTCTTTTTACTTGATTAGAAATTTGACAATAAACATTAAATGTTTTTCTACTTTTCAAAGCGTATGCATAAAACAGAAAATTGTATGAAATTTTTCAAAATGAACAAACAGTTTAACTTACAACTGGAATTATTGGGAAATAATAATGAACAATTAATATTAAAAAGTCATGTGATGCACATAATAGAATTTGTTGAATAATTATATTGAGCAGAAGAAAATTGCTACATATGTTTGTATTTGTTAGCAATTTGCAATGATATTTCAGATTTTAGAAACTTAATATTTTAATAATTGATTCAGATTCAAAAGTTTGAATAAAAATTGGGTTGATTTTCTGTAATATTTTTTTGAATTCTTGATTTTCCAAAAAATATAGCTTTCTAGACTTTTAACAATAAACGAATGGCAAGAACATGACCTGTCAAGTTCTTTTCGGACTTAAAAAGTGAGGGTTCGAATCACCACCGCTCACATGGTCAACCGACCATACTTCGCCATGGAGTGGAACTAACAACCCCGATATATAGCGGAATAATGCAGACGCCAAGGTGATGTTCCAGGACATAAACACTAGATGGCAGCACAGCATAGAATTTCTTCTCAGAAACATGGACATCATACACTCATGGACATAAAAAATTAGCGCACCAAGGAGTAGTCAAAATGAAACGAAATTTTACATACGTAATGACTATTTTGATATAAGTAAATGATTAGAAAATCAAAGAAAAAGGAAGATTTATTTCAGAGAAAAAGGCAAAAGAATGGAGGATTTAATACCCTGATGAACCCCCTGTAGAGCGAATGCAAGATGCGATACGATCGGGCATTGAGGCATACAAGTTCTGTGTGATGTCTTGAGATATTTCGTTCCATATTTGCTGTAACCTTGCCTCTAGTTCGTTCAAGTTCGTGGGATGCCCAACTCGCCGTCCCAAATGATTCCAGATATGCTCGATTGGAGACAAATCTGGGGATCGGGCAGGCCAAGGAAGGGTAGTAAAAGTGCAGAAATAGTCTTGTGACTTCTTGCCGTGTGAGGCCGAGCATTGTCTTGTTGAAAAATGCTCCTGGGAGCCGTTGCATGAGTGGTAACTCATATGGTTGCCGGATGTCATGGACATACCGCTGGGCTGTCATGGTGCCACGGATCAATACTAGGGGTGACCGTGTATTGTAGGCAATGACACACCATACCATCACACCAGCTGCGGGAGCAGTGTGTAGCTGTAAAGCAAAGACAGGATTGAGGCGTTCACCACGAGGTCTCCACACACAAACACGATTGTCATCAGTGCTGAGATTGAATCTGGATTCGTCCCTAAAGACGACCTGGTTCCATTCCACTGCAGTCCAGTTTCCTCGTGCGTGGCATCACTCCAAACGGAGGCATCGATGGGTGGGCGTCAAGGGCAGCACCCGTAATGGACTTCGCGATCCCAAATGTCCTTCAGCCAGGCACCTTCTTAAGGTTCGAGAAGACACAGGGGCCCCTAGCGAAGGTGGTACCTGTGCCTGGATGGCGGCCGATGAAGCAGATGGCTGTTCGCGCGCATTTCTTACGATGTTGCGGTCTTCTCGATGACTGGTCTGTCGAGGGCGTCCTGAGCCTGGTCTTCGTGTAAATGACATCTCTCAGATCCACTGGTCCCAACATCTCCTCACAGTACAATCAGAGCGGCCTAATTGACGAGCTACTTGCTTAGTTGCCCACCCAGCTTCCATCATGCCGATGATTTCCCCCCTTTCAAACTACGACATCTGTTCACATTGTTTTCGAAAACAGCGTAATGGGATGTCTACCTCAGATCTTCCTTTATAAACGATTCGGCACACTCAAACAAGTTTTGGTTATCTATTTTATACTCCACGGAGAACGACGTTAAACGCCCTCTACCTGCTATACGTAATGCGCAATCACGCGGCATTTCTAATCATTTGCATATCTCTTCGACATGTACCTTCATGCCAAGTTTCGTTAAGATCCCACAATTATTTCTTGGTGCGCTAATTTTTTTTTTGTCCAAGAGTTTATATAATTTTCAAAATCTATGAAAATATTTTGAAATACTGGACGGCATTGTGACAAATCATATGTGCTTCTGTCAACTTATTATTCAATAAATAATTAATGTTCTCTCAAGCAAGGGTCAGTCAAAAATCATCAAGGAATTCCACTTCCTTTACTAAGAATATCCGTGCTGTAATAATAGTGGTATCAATTACACTCATTAACACAAAAACGGAACAGATCTTTACAAGCACCCAAATTGCAAGATTATTGTTATAAATTTTTCAAAACAATCACTGCTGAAATCGATCAGAGTACTCCAAAGCTGGATCCTACTATAAGTCCACCCACGCAATCGCTGATGATTACACCACGCTAACTCCAAATCATATAAGAGAGATCAAGAAGGGAGAGATTAAACTCTCCCTTCTTGTCTGAGCAAGCACAAATATAAGTACGATGTGTTTGATTTTATTTTTTGAAATCGCATTTAGAAGCAACACGGGAGCTTTGGGCGACGTACTTCGTCGTTATGAACCTCGAATGACGAGGACGATATCTTACCTGACCCCATCCACTCCATACTTCCACACTATGTCAACAGGAGGACTCGAGACTTCGATCAAACTTAACGTCCATCAGTTCCACTGCACGGAGGGTCTTTGGTAGCATTAGTCCTTAAACCCGCGATTTGATAAGCTAACGATTAACTCCGGCTGCTAAACTACGCGCAGGACCACCTTTCTACCGCAGTCATAACTTTTATATTCTAACATTCGAGTTTTTCACTCGTTATTACAACACTTCCACTAATCCTCTATATATTACTTGTTCTTGCAAACTCTATTGTCTGCTTACTCCTCCATCCTTCTGTCAAGCTCCCATCTATTTTCTTCACTGCACTTCAATTTATATGGCAGTTTGTTTCAATAGTGACAACAGAAGTTAAAAAAAGTCTTATTAACTAGCCCGGTGGGGATTCACAATTGAATTAGATGTAAAGAGCACTGCTAAATAAGATGGGACGATTTTCTTAGGCCTTAAAGATTGAGGGTTCGTATCACTGCGGCTACTCACGGTTAACCAACATCCTTCCCGATGGGATTGAAAACCACCTCGCGATGTGGTAGGAAAATATAGTTACCAAAATTGTTTCTTCCAAAATGTACCTTCTACACAAAATTGTTTTCTGTGTGTCTTCTCTTTTCTTTGATGAAAGAACGTCAAAATGAATACAATCTAATATAAAAAAAAACGAAACTTAAACAACAAGGAGAAGATGTATTTCAACTGCAGCAATGGCTGGAGAAACAACTTTCTGAAAAATGATAATATCCCCCATTTTAGTTAGATGCCATTTTTCCAAGCCATGCATTAGGACCGGACCCATGAGACTTTTATAAGGAAGAGGCTTTGTTTTTCAGGAGAGGATAAGGGTCCTCAATAAAGAATGAAGCCCAAAGAACGTTTTGTTGGCCAGTGAAATACGATTTTGGATATCAGAAATGATGTCTCTTCCAAAACTAACTGAGGGGAAATCCCTTTTGGTCTAGTTTTAAAAACTACAAAGAAAAAAAAACTGGATGAGTTTTAAGCGTATCAACAGATTGAGAATACGAATCGCCGTGGTCACTCATGTGTCACCCTTGTCAAGGGTTAGAAAACTATCTCCCATTACGGTGGGAAAACATAGCCACTGAAAGAGTGATGTCGATTTACATAACTCATAATTCGAGGCCCTTCAATAAAACAACGTCATAGAAATGTCCTTAAGGTCAGTTAAAGGGAAATAGGCTTGCGACTCCCTTTACAATTTCTGTGTAAGAAAATGTTGTTCCTCATTTTTGAAGAAATTTTAATTTTTCAAATAGTCGATTAACCCCTTCCGAAGTATCAGATTTGCAGAATGTCTGTACTGTTCCGCAATTTAACGATCCACACACATGTGAATATTCATATAGTCATGTCAACTATGTTAAGAGTACAAGTCCTTTTCGTCGTCTTAGACATTAAAGGGAGAGTCTCGTTCTGTAAATATCGAAGCTATTTAATCAATACAGCTAATCCCCCGCCTAAGGTTTATGGGTATTCACGGTTCCTATATAGTTCAAGCTATTGTTATACTGATGATGATGATGTGACCAATGAATTCATTCTTAGGATAGGGAGAAAAACAAATTTCTACAAACTTAATCATTTACCGTATGCTGGAAACATTAATTTTACAAAAAGAATTTTATTTGAAGAGCCACTTTAAATCAAGCAAACGTCAATTTTTAAAAAACAATGTGAGTTCCCATTGACGTACACAATTTATTTACTACAAATAAACAAAAATTAAAGAGTAAGTCTGAGGAATAACATTAAAGAATGATTGCTGAAATATTCAAAAAATTGCTTCAGCAATGGAAGCTGTTTTGTTATGAAACGTATGGAAGCAAAAATCATGCCTGTTGCTTCTAATTTGTATATTATAAACTTAAGTCCAGGAAGTGTTCGGTATTGATTACTATGAAAACTTTACACATAGAAAATTTAATGTAGATTACACACCATAAGATCTTTAAAGCTAATGAATGCTTTTAATACTTGCTGAGAAAAATAGAGAACATGAATTATAAATTTGCTTAAAATTTTGTTTTAAACTGAATAAAAAAGTAAATAAAACTCATAAAATAGATTCATACATCTTATGATACATATGTTTGAAATTTATAAAAAGTAAATTGTATTTGAAAAGAGATATCTTTCCTGATTCAGATATTCATAATTTTGTTATTAATCATCTGTACTGAATTTGCCAAAATAAGAATTTGATATTTTTCCAGAGATGCAAGAAACTTTACAATAAATATAATAAGAAGAGAAATTTTCAACATAACATAACACTGAATCCTTTTTACTTAACTGTTATTTTCAGTACTATTTAATTGTTCTTGTTTATTATGTTTTAAAAACCCTTTTTCAAGTTCTCTTTTTATTGGAATTCCTATAATTATGTTTAATGTTTCTACTTTGTTTAAAAAATAATGTTAAACGGAAGCTTATCTGTGAACTTGGGAATTTTATTTTACATTATTCATTTTATTATTTCTTTAGAGTTGTTTCAAGTAATGTGAACTCTATAAGAATATTTATATTTTAACAGAATATTTTCTCCAATAAGACAAATTTGTATTCAAAAATAGTGAATACTGAGTATACTAAAATAACCAATGATTCAGTTTGAAAGTCTTCCCTTTTTTTTGAAAAAGATTGATTATTAATGATTTCGTTTTCACTGGGACATAGCGAGAATTTTCGTTGGAGGGGGATTCTCATTTTTACTCATATCTCAAAATTTATTTCAAATTCATTGTTTATTTACAAGGTGAAAAGCATATTTATGTGGAGTATGGGGTTTCGAATGTTATTTTTTTACTGGGAAAAAATCATTATAAAATGCTTGCAGTTTTTAAATGTCAGATGACAGCAATTCCTACAACCTCTTAACCCCATCTCTGTAGTTACGGCTTAAGTCTTCATAATATGTAATCCCAATCATTTCCATGCATAGACATTTGTGCTGCTCAGAAACCCACGAGGGATTGCTAAATGAATGACCTCTTTTATATAACCCATTAGGTTGATTGAAAATTTGAACACGGGAACAGTTACTGTAACCGGGATGGGCAATGGTTTTTGCTTAGGGGCCCTTCTGTGGAAGCGTAGGATAGCTGCGGATCGTATCTTTAAAAATTATTACATTCATTAGTTAACTTTGCATTTCCAGAAGTGTATAAATTACTGTACCATAAAAATCAACAAATTTAAATTTAATAAAATAGTTTTATTCACTTTTTCTATGCTAATTTCATATAATCTACAACTGCAAGCACATTTAATTTTAGAATAAGTTTAATGAGATAAATGTACTCTATTATACCTTTCTACATGTTTATTTCAGTGGAATTGCTTGTTGAGATTCTCATCACAGCTCGAAAGTTAATATATGGTTAGAGAACATCTATCTATGATTATTTTTGTAGATCATCATGCAAGAAAAACTTTCCTCACAAATATATGTAGATCTAAATAGAGAGAACATTTTCCCAGCAAAATACTTCATACATGGAAGTTTTTAATAGATAAAAATTTATAAGATCCAACTAATGTCACAGAATGAAACATTTCTTTTCCAGTGTACTTGACATCATGTCAATAAGATCAAGCTTCTGCTCCTCAGGTACTGTGTCAATATCAGAAGAGATGGGATAAGAGGGCAAATTGAATTTAAACTCAATTTTCGAGAAGTCCTGAAATTTCCTTGTGATCTCATCCGCCAAACTCTACAGATGATCCCTAATCTTAGCAGCAACGCTTTCACGCAAATTTAGTTTTCCTAGTGAAGGCAAATGATGAAAATTGCCTTCTGCTTGACTTGCAAACAGACCTAGTTTTGCTCTGAACGTTTTTTAATGCGGAAAGGAAATCTCAGCTCAAGGAGGATTTTCCTAACGGTCTTAACGGGCCATAAGAAAACCCTTAGATTGCCGCATGTAGCGTAAATGCATATTTACCAACCCTTGTACTATTAGGAATTTAGATATTTTACTTATATGAATTTTTACGTATAAATTCATTTTGTTCCTTACGGGGTGCAGGAACAGGCACTTATAGATAACATATATTATGTGGGGCTACAAAACTTGGATATTCTACGTGGGTTTCTAAGTTTTAATGTCTAGGGAACAAATATAACTAACCCATTTCAACCCTTTTGGGCCTCTTAGGGATTGTGCTATCAAATTATTGTTCATTAATGTTTACTATAAGAATGTGTTTCCTTTTAAATCTACTGTATTGCCTTTTCATTCTACTGTAATCGTAACATTTTGGATAATATTTAATATTCAGAACTATCGTTTATTTTATTTTTACTTTTGATATACTCCTCAACTTTTAAAGGTTATTTTTTTCTATGATGATGAGTAATGAGTAAATTATTGTTTAGTTATTTTCACACAAATTTGAAAGCGAAATTTAAGCAGTGCCGACTTATTGCTAGAATTATGGAATCAAGAGTTAAATGATTTTACTGTGTTTAGTAAAATTTCTTAAAAGTATATTTTCTTAATAAAGAAAAACAATTACAGTAAGCTATCTTTAATCCGGTACATTTGGAAACACGTCCTTGACGTATTGGTGAATTTGCCGGGCTATCGGGCGTCAATATAGTTTCTATCGGAAATTTACGAAAAATAAATCACTCTAAATAAAATTTAAATTGTTATAATGTGTTTTAAAATTTTTACACATATTCTAAATCTGTGTAAAAGAAAAATATCCGACAAAATAATTCGTCTTTTACGAGCGACTGCAAAAAAATAAATTCAAACATTGAACTTCATAATGTAATTAAATAATTTTATATTGATAAAAAAAAGCAGCACAAAATAGAAATTAATACAGTACAAATAGTATTTAAATCAAGCCGTGAAACATTTTTCTAGTCGCACATTTACACTCATTTGTGTATTATTAATTGAAGAACACTTGCCGCGCTTTAACAACATTTTACAAAATAGAATACTGTACTTACATAGTTGTAATACTGTGAAAACGCAACATATAAGCTGCTAGAAAATAATGTACTGAAATGAAACCTGATAATTAAAATAAACACTTGGTGAAAATGCAATAAGTGCTGTGTCACTTCTTGGTGGTCAACAGCCTCCTGAATCCACGTGAAAAATCCAAAATCGGACTCTTTGATCAGTGATGGGTTATAAAATTTGTCCAACCATCGATTGTCGGATTAAAAAGAGGATACTGACAGTAAAATATACTAAATGGATAAACATTTATATATGTTATAATTACAAGATTCATTATTTGTACATAATAAAACAAGGATTACCCAATGCTTGCAAACCAATTGTTAAAAATATGCTCCATTTTGAGTTATTTTTACATATTACATGAGACTATTTATTGAATTATGTAAATTCTTGGAATATTTTCATCATACTGTAACGAAGAGGGTTGTATTGGAGCTAACAGTGTTTCAATTAGATACTTTAAGGAACCGGGTTTAAGAAGAAAACTGTAAAAGAAATGATATACAAGTAAAAGCTTTAATCAATGTATTTCATAATATAAAACCAAAACAAAATTATAAATAAAAATTCCACATCTTTAATTAAGTGTAATACGAGACAATAGACAAAAGTTCTCGATATAATGCTGCAGATCTTCTGTAGTACTATTTTCTTCCGCTGGGGACAGGAGACACACATCTTTGCGAAGTTTGGTACAGTCTGTAAAGGCCCCCAGAAGGTTTGTTTGATAGTAGTGAGTTTTTTTCGTAGTAACTATTTTGCTACCTTCTCGTTTTCTTAAGATGGCGGATTTCAGTGAGCAACGAGAGACAGTGGATTTTTTTTATCCTGACTCGGAAAATGTGCCTTAATAAATATCGTGGTGTTGAAAGCAGCTTAAGAAATGTGTGTGAATCTTTAAGGAAAACTCCCAGTGTATAAGTGGCTTTTTCGTTTCAAAAATAGTGAACGTAGTTACAAAGTAACGAGCTCGATAAGGTGTTGACCCACCTCTAGACTGGATGCAAGCTGTCATACGACATGGCATAGAATGATAAAGCTTCCTAATGATCTAATAAGGTATTTCTTACCAATTTGCTCCAATTTTTTTGGAAGGTCATCAACATTCCCTGTTAGATGCAGTCGCATTCCCGTCACATATTACTATTCATGCTCGATTGGAAAGAGATTTGGCTGGCCAAGGAAGTGTTTGAAAAGCTGTAAGACAGTTCATAACAACACACACCTTATGTGATCTGGCATTAACTTGCTGAAAAATAAGGCCAGGTTACTGCAACAGGAACGGTAGCAAAACGGGTTTCAGAATGTCGTTGAAGTACCGCTGTGCTGTAAGTGTACCCCTAATAGCGGCGAAAGGGCGCCTGCTAGCAAAGGAAAAGGCACCCCAGACCATAATTCCTGATTGAGGGCCTGTATGGCATGAAATAGTGAAAGCAGGATCAATACGCTGCCCTGTTCGTCTCCAGACACATCTTCAATGATCGTCTGGACAAAGTTGGAAGTTGGATTCGTCGCTAAACACTATACGTCCCCAGTCAGCATCATTTCAACCTGATCGAGCCAAGCACCACTGTAATCTGGCTCGACAGTGTGCAGGTATGAGTGGCAGGTGGCGTAGCGATTGGTACGAGAGTAGATTGTGCTCTATCAGCCGTCTGTGAATGTCATGGGGGACACTCGTGTGTGGGTCGCAAGTCTGATGGTTGATAACGATGAATCAAGCGCTATGACAGTTGATCTGACAATCACTCTGTCCTCCCGATCTGCTGTTGATCTAGATTGACCGCTACCATCATTACGCTGAAATTTGCCATTGTCCACCCATTCTGGCCTGCATCTCCTAATCGTCGCATCGCTTCTACCCAAAAGACGAGCGAATCTCCGAATTGCCCAACCTGCCTCTTTCAATCCAATGATACGATTTCTTTCAAACATTGACAGTTGTTCGTAATTGGCTCGAATCCAGCGCGAGCAGTTTTTTTCAGTCGTTGAAAGTTATCCTAAATCGCAATGCATCAGAAAATTTGAATATCAGATTGAGAATCGCTTTTTATATACACCTGCTGAGAGGAGTTCCGATGCGCTGCAGCTCCCGCTATTCATTTATTGGTAACCAAATTTCAATCATTTGCATGTTCGGTCCCAAAAGTATCTTTACATACGAAATTTCATTACAATCGGGCAGGTCTTTCTTGATGTGTCGTTTTTTTTATATATATAGAGTTTACTTTGCGTATCATTTGGTTTTATTAATATCGCACTGGAATCAAGCCGAGTGTTATTAGCGACGGACCTTGTAATTTTAAACTTCTGGGAAGTGACGAGGACGACGAGTGAGCTGTTACTTCACTCTCCAATCTACCACACCATGCCAAAAGGAGGAATTTGAGCATCGACAGGTTTAACGTGCATCAGCTCTGACTATGCGGTGGGTCTTTAGTGGTATCAAGACTAGAAACCACGACTAGACGAAAACCACTGGCGTCGAGTCCTCGACCCTGACCACTAGATTACAGCGACCACTTTTCTCTTTGAGAAAAAAACATGAGAAAAATAAAGAAGCTAATTTACAGCCTCACAAAAACTTTTAGAGTAAGCCTTTTCATTAAAATTGAAATGAATCGAAGAATTTCCTTCGAGGAAATGCTTTCCAAATATTTTAACTGTGATTTAAACCCCTTTTACTGTTTATCGCAAAAATAGATATTCAGAAATATTTTTCTATTGTGTTCCTTTTTAGAGTAAATCAGAATAATATGTCTTGAGTGATATATGTACCAGACCAAAGACAATTGCTTTTACATTCCCAACTGTAGCGTGTTTTAGAATAAAATGTGTGAATGGAGTGTGTTTCCCGAACTTTGATATTTATGGAATAAATATAATCCTGTAACATTTGGCTTTTGGAAGTATTTAGAATTCTTTAGGTTGAAAAAAATTGTTTCAAATTAAAAGATAAATAACCTGATGGAATATAATATTTGAATTTAACTTTGAATTTAAAAATTCTTAAATGTAAATATTTGGCATAGCTTTTAAAATTTAAAATAGCATTATTGCAGTGTAATTTAATGAAACTTTATTATATTTGATGAGGAATTACCAAAACATTCACACATGTTACTCTGTTCGAAATTTGAGGAACGCTCTTATTTGTAAATGATATGAAATAGGGATGAAAATTAAAATTTCATTTACATTTCCATCCCTAAGACAGTAGACATTTAAATAAACATTATATTAGCGTTCTAGCTTAAGCATAATTTATAAAATGCTTAAGATGAATCGTTGTTTTTACGCATAACATTTCAGTTGGCACCTTCATGCGGAAAAGACCTGCTCACATTAGAAAACATGAACCGGTTCACACGATGTAAGCAGTTGAAACAGGTTTCGCGCATTTCATGTATGAAGGAACGTTGTTAATGATTTAACAGAACGAATGATGGCATAAAGACGGCAATTGGACATGTTTGACAAAGAAATAATTGTTGGAATATTCGGATCAAGACAATCACAAACCAAAGTGAACAGGGTTCTGAACGTGTCTCAGTGTTTGATCTCAAGACTATGACAGAGCTTGCTAAATGCGGAAATTAGACAAGTACCACGTGCAGCACGAATCACAAACGTTCGCCAAGACCGATATCTGTCATTCACTGCGCGATATCAGAATAACATTTGTGCTCAGAACTCGGTCCAGTCCTCACAGCCCCCATAGGAACACGATTTTCCAGATAAACTGTTCAGGAGGTTCCCTTCATGTTGGTATATATACCAAACAATCAGCCTATACATTTCTCTAACATCTACGCAGAAACTCGCGTCTTTAAACTGGAATTTGAGACAGTTGTCTAATGTGATGATCAGTGATGAATCTCGTTTTAATCAGAACACTCGATTCAAATCGATTACGAAATGTGACGAGAATGTGTTACTCGTTTTCACCCAGGAAACCACGCGGAAAGAAATCACTTTCGGTGAAAGGGAGTCCTGGTGTGGGCAGGCATCATACTAGATAACATAACCGAGTAGACTGTCATAGAGATTGCCAACTCAAGGTGTAGAGTGCAAATTTCAAGGTATTGTCAAACTGCTCTTTATTTTTACGCATTATAACACACCATGCCACCATGCCAACCGGTTCGATAACTTCCTTAAAGTGGAAAATATCCAGCTCAGCCCACGGATTGCTGTTCATCTAATCTATACCCTGTACAAATGTGGGGGAAATGATGGGAAAACAACTTGTAGCCCTTCCGTGCCTATTAAGCTCCATTCCAGAAATGAAAAATTGTTTTCGCGACCGTGAGACCACAAATCACCCATCATGACAATGCAAGAAGAATGATAATAGTTGACAAGATTATCCTGGAGCACCTGAGGTTTTCGTCCCTTAATCTCCCTTACAGGTAGCTCACTTTCCAACATGATGTCGGCTTTTTCTAGATCAGAACTGCGTTTAAGTTATTGTTTGTTAGGTTTTCACTTGTTATGAAATCAAAAATTAATTGCTAAATAGCGAGGGAAAATTTAGTTTAATCAATACAGGAGTTAATTTAATTGTAAAAATATTCTTGACAAAAGTTGTATATAGGACAAATTCTTACGTTAAAATTTGAAGAGCAGGGGGAGGCTGACATTCCAGCCTACCAATGGAGTATCTGGCGTTTCATGGATGCTGTTTTGGTCGAAAAAAGAATGAAAATATAGCACCTTGAGCTCTCTTGACAATAAAGGTTCTATTCGATTGTTATTGTGTGGAGCTCAGCTGCGATGACCAATATATTATTCCATGCGACTTCAACTCTACGCCAGACTCCATTAAATGGTCATTCGTGACCCTCTTTCTGCAGCGCATGACCAAATGTTCGCAATGGCGACAAAATTGAAGATCATGCTGGTCAGGACAACAACAGGACACTATTTGTGCAATGGAAGATCATGACAGCACAGGCATTATGCTGTTGTACATTTGATTTGCTGAAAAGTAGATGTGTACCCAATGATAGATATGTACTGAATGTCTGTATCCAATGGTAGATATATATCCAAGATGTGTACCTAATAGCAGATGTATATCCAAGATGTGTACCTAATAGCAGATGTATATCCAAGATGTGTACCTAATAGCAGATGTATACCATGTTGTGTTTTGCCCGAGTG
>BMAW01043872.1:0-28635 GCA_019974015.1 Nephila pilipes | reverse complement strand
TGTGTACCTAATAGCAGATGTATACCATGTTGTGTTTTGCCCGAGTGCCAAAATCCTACTTCATGTTGTGTACCTAATAGCAGATGTATACCATGTTGTGCACCTAATAGCAGATTTATACCATGTTGTGCACCTAATAGCAGATGTATACCAAGTTGTATAGCATATGTACACCTAAGATGTTTACCCAATTGCAGATATACTCTCAAAGAAGTGTGCCAAATGGTACCTGATATCATTACCTAAACTGATGGGCCCCATACGGCGGTAAGGAATGTAAGTTTCGTGTCTTTAAGCAAGGAAAACGACCTTCATGAAGTTGTACGCAAAACCGGGATTCATCAGAAATGATGACATGATGCAACTCCTATATCTAAGATTCAAAGCTCAAAGTCGTTCACAGCTCCAATGTAGGTGCATCTAGCCCTGTAAAGTATCCGTGTCATTATCATGTCATTCAAAAAAATAATCATTACATAAAGATGTTCCAAAATGTTCAATATTTTAATGGCACTATATTTTTAATTGCACTATATTTAATATTTTTTTCAATTAAATAACTAGTATGTAGTGTTTACTTAATATCGTCCTTAACCAAAAATATAATTTTCTAAATAACAACAAATAGTATAGTTATATAAACTGGATCCGAGTCCAAAAGACTTTTGAAGACTGAATCCGAATCAGGTTTATATTCTTGGAAGATTACATCACACTTCCTATCACCTGGATGTAGTATTCAGCAATCTCGCTAAACACGCAATACTTCCTACCTCTCAATATGCCAATATAATTTCTTATTCACTACATTTCTTACGTATCAACAATAATTTAATTAAGTCTCGGTTACTTCACGAGGCAAAATTCTTTTTCAAATAATGTAATAAAGTAGTCCCAAAAGTTAGTTGAAAGTAGGAGTACGTGAGAACCCGTTCATAATTGCTTCACTAAACATATCTTTCCTACAATATATGTGTGAAATAATTAAATTGGCCATTTTGAAAAGGATCCATCTTCCTTTCTTTTTTCTTTTATCTCAAACTCTCTTTTTGATGGTTTTGCAATCCGTTAGCATTGACCCATTCCCTTATGAAACCGGTAAATATTTCACCAGTTAAAGCACTTCTAGATGGATCTCATTTCATTTTAAAATACGAATCTCATCAAAAGCCGTTTTCATCTACTCCGAAATGCATCCGCTGATTACTTTTCATGGTTTTTCTGTACTCAAATACAAATATTTGTATATACAAAGTTCTGTATAATATATACCAGCCAATTACAAATACATTTATAATGAAATGTTATATCAGTGGCTAACAACTACAACGGATGAAATGCGTGAACAACTGTAGCTTTCTCTCTCACTTATGTTGCCTATTATTCATAAATTCAGTAAGATTCCATAATTTACATAAATACTTATCTTTGTATCTTTAAATGGACACAATCTTTCACAAACCAAGGTACATTTGGAAAATTGTTAATCACCGCATAATAAAAATATTTATCCTGAGGAAACATAAATAATTAATTATGTTTTCAATTTTGCGTCGAAAATAGTGGCAGCGGCCCCCTAGTGGTCATGGGCCCTGGCTCGTACAAAATTGGCTTTGATCAGATGCAGATTCAAATCAAAATATATAAATGCAAAGGTTGAATAGTAAATAGATTTCAAATATGTGTTCCATTCGAAATTAAATGTTAACATCAGGTAAGTGATTAAAATACCTATCACTTACTGGGTGAGATTTTACCTGCTATTAAATATCAATTTTTCTTTCATAGCATTCGGTAAAAAAATGTAAACAATATAAACAATAACAACTTTGAAACATTTCATTTCAATATTTTCTTCAAAATATTTTTTTCATCTTGTAAAGAACCGTTATCTTGTCTTAATATTTATGATGCAGTAAAGCACAATAACTTTTCACTAATTTCATATTTCACATACTTTTATATAAATTTCAATTTATTGAAAAATTGTGTTCAAAATTATATTTCAATTTCCAAATGGGTTTGATATTTTTGAATGTCTTTTTTGAGAAGAAGGCTCTACTTTTCAATTAAAAAAAATTATCAATGACTATTCTTAAAAAAACAATAGATGTTTGTTAATTTATTTATTTTATTTAGTACTTACATTAGTTGAAGCAGTCAGTATATTAAAAGTCTCCTTCCACCAAAAAATTTAAATGATTTTTTTAACAACAATGATTTATCTGGAATGACTATACTAATACATAACAAAACAAAAAAAATCATCAAAAAATCACTAAACAAATGACTGTTTGCACGAAATTTGTTTTATGTATTTAATTCTGTGACGGAATTGAATGAAATACTAATAAAATTTATGGACAAGTACGACTATTTTCCAAAGTAAAATTTTATTTTAGCGGAAGCTTGGTGAGAGAAAAAGGCTTTTCAAATGCGATGAAGTGCATAAATGCAGAAAAACCTCGTAAAGTCGCACCCCTGTAAGTAGCATCTCCGGATCGATCCACTCGAAGTTTTTTTTTTTTTTTTTTTTTAATTTTTTTTTATTAATTATTATTATTATTTTTAAATTAGAGAGAAGAGATCCGAAAATTTCCGTAATAACGCTTATTTACTTCATTCATGTAAGTGGAAAAATATATTTTAAATAATGAAATCTTCTAACAGCTATGAATATATGAAGGGAAGTGGGGAGATAAGGGTTTTATAAATTCTCGGCCCAAGGTCAACAAAACCTTAGTGGTAACCTTAGGACATGGTGCTACATTGTCGATATGGGAAATACGATCAAACAACTTCGAGTGCAGTTTAATTGTTCACAAAGTTGACGTCTTTATCTTCCGAATTTATTATTTACTCACTATTTGTGCAACATATAGACTATTTTTTATAAGTATGACTTATTTAATTTTTTCTCCTTTCCTACGGTTAATCCAGATTTCGATACTTGGACTGGCTTTGTTCTCAATTAATCTGTCTTGTCCTGGTTATACTGTACACTGGAAAGTGTTTTACATAAGTATCATGTTATTCGGCCGTCGCTCTGCCAGAGGGAGATGTTTGAGCACAATGAGCTCATAAAAAGCATTGTTTTCGAGATCGGAGCTCAGTGGCAGGTGAGCTACAATGCAGTGGAAGATAAATACAGCCTAATAATGTATCCCTTTCTAGTTTGCTATTTTGTTGCATAAACTTGTTTCGTTTCATGATTTTTCTTGCATCTAACCTGATCTCAAATCATCTGTAACAAAGGGATGCCATTACTACTTCCAGTATAGAGATAATGACTGAATTTGGTGCAGTTTCGTTTTATTTTTAATAAGCTTTTATGTATTTCACTTGGGGTATATGTCATCAAATTTTCGATCTTTAATTTAACCAACTTACCATCAAGCTAGAGCTCTGAAACTTTGGGAATCGTTCTTACTCGCTTAATACTGCAATATTTAGGCATTTGCGTCAAGTTTTAACTATTTTTTTCTTTAATAATGCAGTTTAGCCCATTCACTTGGCGCGATTTTAAAAGTTGGCAACAAACTTGGCGTTTTTTTGGCTCAACGTGAAGTCCGTAAAACGGAACAGGGTAGCCACATTTGGCAAAATACCGCCAAATAATTCTTATCGCCAACGGTGGTTGGGTTAAACTGCATTCCAACCATTTAATTTACCAGAAGAATTAATTAATTTTAGTTAGTTTCAACATTTTTATGTATTTCACTTGGTGTGTGTCTGTGTGTGTGTGTATCAGTGTGTCATTAAATTTTCTATCGTTAACTTAACCAACTTCCCATCAAGCTAGAGCTCTGAAATTTTGGGAACCGTTCTTACTTGACTAACAATTCAATATTTAGATATTTGCGACCAGTTGTAACTAATATTTCAAATTTTTTTAATAAACTTTGCCACCCTATAAAAACGTTGTTTTTACAAACGTTGATTTTTATCTCGAATTATTTTCCATCACCAGGGGTATGTTTGAAAGAGGATGCAATCAATTCATAATGTTGAAATATCACAATTACTTTTGTCTCACATTTCAGAAATACGTGCTGGACAGAGAACATCGAAAGTACGTCTACAGCCGAGAAATGCCTTTGGTGTTCATCGGAGGCATGCCGAGATCAGGAACGACCCTACTGAGAGTTCTACTCGACGCCCACCCCGATATCAGATGTGGAGAAGAAACCAGAGTGATTCCCCGACTCTTGGGACTTAAAAGCCAGTGGCTCAAATCTCCACTAGAATCCAGACGACTCAAAGAAGCCGGAATCACACCCCAGGTAGTTTCTCTCTCTCTCTATATATTTTTTCGGTCCACTCGTTTTCCTCTAGAAGAGGTTGATAACTGATGCAGCCAGAAAGTCAATATTATCGGGCATCTTATTAGAAAGTGTTTTGATGCTTATATCAATCGAAAAAGGAACGTTTTATGTTACGTTCCCGCGTGTATAGAGTGTTTTGTACAAAATGTCAAAAATATTTTTGCTTCAGCACAGATGAGTAAGTTTTAAATCTATTTTAATCAATTAAGAAAAATCGGGAGGTACAACGTGTTTATTTGCTTAAATAAAAAAAATTACATTGATAACATAATCAGCTATGTCTTGAGATAAATGTATATTCTAATTATTTGGCATCAAAATGTATGAATCTGATTTTTCTTCCTATGAAAATTTCTTGTTTCCTTGCATTTCAGAAACGTTTTTTCTCATTAATTTATATTAAATTGTTGTATTAAGATACAGATGATTTAAATTTTTAATGAAATTTTAAAGCCAAACACATACATGAAAAGATAATTAATAAAATCAAGTTTCCATAAGTCCTGTCCATTGAATTTGCTAAAGTTTATATATTTTCAAAAGCACAATTACTTTTAAATAAAGATATATGTATTTAATACTAGCTGTACCCAGCATTGCCCGGGATTATGCTAAGTGTAGAAGCTATATATAAAGAAAAGTTGTTTTCGAAATGTCAGGTAGACTATTTCCCTCTTATTTTGGTTCAAGGGTTCATAATGCAAATCTATACCTAAAAGTGAATAAATAAAATCTACAAAATAGTAGATTTTATTTATTCATTTTTAGATAGAAAACAAAAATTATTTATATTGCTCTATAAGCGTAGAAACACTTACACTCCTGCCGTAGACAAAGCTGCTACGCGAATTTTACTCTTGCTCTTGAGGTAGAAGCTCTTTTTCACATTTGCTGTAATTCAGGCTCTCCTTGTTCAGGTGTTTCAAACACCCCAATAATATTTTGTCTTTGAACTTCAAGGCTTTTGTTACCAAAACCTCTTTAATTTTTCTGCGTGTGGTGGCTTTTCGGAGAGTTTAAATAGAGATGTCCTACTTATATAAACATAACTACTCCCTTCCTTGAGAAATGCTCTCTAAAATTCATATCTGGCAATGGAACAAAGGCCCGAATACTTGATAGAAAAGCAAAGAAAAAAAAATCATACTGTTTTTATTATGTATTGATTACACTTTAAAATACATTCCAATTAACTATCTCGTAGTTTGAGAAAATAAAATTTAAACGCTCCTTTTTTTTAATAGTGTTATTAGAGGTTTTTATCCTTTTTTCTATTTATGAATTGATAGATATGAATAAATGTCTAGCATACACTCTGTATCTCGTTTCCCATACGTTTTACACAATTTAAGAATGCTGTGTACCAAATTTCAACGGCATCGAATTGAAACTGTATATTTGCGTGAATTTCATAAAAACAAGTACACTTCTTCATACACAGAGACAATATATATATATATATATATATATATATATATATATATATATATATATATTATAATTATTTTGCTTATTTGAGTGTGGTTTTAAATTCATGGATAACGATTTAGAACTACTTCATTTTCTTAATAAGCATCAGTAGAAATAAATACTGAACAAGTATAAGTCTAGCAACAATACTCATATTTTATAATAAATAACAACTAAAATAAACGACTAATTCTGCTCAAATGTTCCAATGCAGCAATAAAAAGTATAATCAGATCGAAAATTAAGTTATAGGAAGCAATTATATTAATATTGAAATGAAATTACATGACGAGAAATGTTTCAAAAATTAGCAATAAAAAAAGGGAAACGTTTATGGTGAATGAGAATTCTCGGAAAAAATTAATTTAATATTATGAATAGCTTCCGTAGAATTGTATTATTTTTAAGGAAATTACGAGATATTTAAATCATAATGGAAGGCATTATATTAATTAATTAGAGAATTAAGATATTCTTAACTATATTAAGACAATGATTTTAAAATTATGTTATAAAATTATGTTTTAGAAAAAATGTTAGTTTTTCTTTTTTCTTTAATCATTTTGCAGTAAGTATTAAAATTTTATTTCTCTTACAAATCACAATGCTTCGTAAATGTAACAGAAAGTTTTAATTTTATAAAGAAAACAAAACACGATGTTTTAATATGGTATATAATACGTACTTGAAATATATTTTAAGCGCATGATTAAATTTATTATAAATAATTATTCATTTAATGCATTTTTTGCCATTATCTAATATTTTTCGTTTCATTTTTTTTAAATTCAATTAGGTTCTCGCGTAATTTAATTTCGAGAGCAATTTTAGAAATCATGGAAATAAAGGAATTTTATATCTAGATTTTTCGAAGAATTTCATTTTATCTTGGTCATCAACATATATGTAGTGCAAAGAGAAAGACGAATTTCATGTTTAATTTTATTTAAATTAAATATATATATGAATAAGCATTAAGCAGTGTTTTACGTATTATTCAGGTTTCTCTTTTTCTCTCTCCTTTCTCTTCTTCTTTTCTTCTCATCTCTTCTCTCTCTCTCTTTCTCTCTCTCTCTCTCTTCTCTCTCTTCTCAGAAATTCTATGAATAATTCATCCAGAAGAATTTAAAATTCCTTAGGTCAATCCTCCGTAAAATGTTAAAAGGTGAGATATTTACAAATATCCAACATAAGAGAATTATAGTTCAAATAATAGATAAAAAGTTTTGATTTAATATCTAGAAAATATTTATTTCGATAAAACTAATGATGTATATAATACATAGTTTTATTCCAAATCAAAAATAGAACAACAAAAACCATAAAAACAGATATGAAACAAACTGATAAAGGTACTTAAAAAAACAAATATCTTTATTTGGAATAGTTTCTACATAATATTTTGCATTTTTTTTACTCAATTTCTTTTAAAATATTGAGTAGCTTTTGTTTCGAATAATTTATACCATTCATAGCAAGGAAACCATATCTATGTTTCACAAGTCTTTATTTTCTGTTTGTAGGAAATAAATTCTTCATACTTATTACGATCTCCATCTTCACAAGGGAAATAATTTGCTGTACTGGATTTCGTTTATTTTATAAGAAACAAAAATACAAAATAAAGTATTGTTCTAGATATTGAACTCTTTTCTTTTTATTTCTCTGGAAAACATCGATATCCTTTTTAAGTGGGAGTCAATTTAGCGGAGTGGTGTGAGTTATTTTTCTTCAGTATACATAGCATCATTGATGTATCTTGCTCGCTTCATTACAGATATTCGTTGCAAAGAAAAATTTTCTTGAAATGTTGAAAATACTGGAAAGCGTTTATTGGTGTTGTGCCCTCAAATTTATTTTTCATTGAAACTCCGATAAACATTTCTGGTCATTTGCATGTTTATTTTTTATTTATACTTTTACTGATAAACAGGAAGCTGAAACCTTGTTCATAGATAAGTAAATTTCTAGTGACTTTGTATATTCTTAGTAATTATTTCAATAAATAACACATCGATCAATAACTCCCGAGTCTAACATTGAAAACAACATTTTTTTTGCAAAATTTTTTTTTATTCATCAACATAACACCTTTTGTTAATCACCTTTTAGGGTGATACAATCGTTCCAACTTTTTTCCAAATCTTTTTTTTTTTTCCCCAATTTTTTTTTTTTTTTTTTTTTTTTTTTTTTTCGCAAGAAATCTTTTTTGTTGCGAGTAAATAGCGATAAACAGCTTTCTGAATCATCGACTCGTTGCTGTTTTTGTTCCATCGAAAGCAATCGCGGCACCCACTTGGAAAAAACCTTTTTCCTGGTCCGATCGTTAAAATTTTGACACGTTTCAAGCAAAGGTTAGTACTCTAGAAAGACCTGGTTACTGGTTTACTACGAGCGCCATCTCTGGGTTAGTCTCGGGAGTTATTGATCGATGTGTTATTCATAGAGAGAATTTATAAAAATTAATTCAAAGTGTCTATTATTAGAACGTTATCTGTACAAAATTAAATATGTTATGCCTATTGATACCACTTTATTGATACAGATAAACCCTTTTGAAAAATAAAGAGTAATTTTTTCATTACCAAACAGAGCAGTCATTATAACTAACTTCATATTTTTAAAATTATAAACGGTATTTAGATTCGTAAGCTAAATTTCAAACATTAAAAAAAGTATATAGTGAATAATCAGACATTAAGAAAAATAGATAGTGATAGATAGAAAAGTAGTTAAAAGAGTCACAAACCTAATCTAGGTGTAATTGATAATATATAGTGAGATAAGCAAGAAAATACCTTTTACTTTAGTTAGATGCAATACAATTACTGTTTTAATGAAATGATCCTTCAGATAAACTATAGATATCCATTTAAATGGCCTTGTTCCACTTGTTTCAGTTTAGCTAGTCTCTCAGGTGGGGAATTTACTCAAATAGCAGTTATGTGTAGATTAAATTCGCATTTATCGGATATCTCCTCTTTATCACTGAACACCGTGCTTAATTTCAAAATGGGCTTACTATTGTATGGAAGCATAATAGTGGTTTTAAGAGAAAGCTTGCAATACTTTCATTAGTATTCTACGCTTTTATGTAAATTGACTTAAATGGCCATTTTATTACTTATCTTTGATTCATATCAAGTCAATATAATTGAAAAATTAAAAGGATTCAAATCTTGCAGATTTTTGAGAGAGGTGGAAGTTTCCTATTAAAAATTAGAGTCAGTTTATCGAATTTAGTGATGCATTGTTTGTGAAAATTAAATATATAAAATGCTAAAAAATTGAATTTTAAAATTGTAAAAAAATATACCGTTCCGTAAGAAAGAAATCTTTATTTACGTTTTTTTTTTCTCTAATGTGCACCATTTGTATCTAATGTTGCGTTATTCTTTTTTTGGTCTCCCTTGCGTTTTCCGTTTATGTGTTGTTAGATTCTGGTGCGAGTTTCTTAAAAATCCAATTTATTTATAGTGTTGACATTTATCACATTATAAAGTGCGGTTGTTTCCACACAGTGAATGTAATTTTTTTCTGTTAATCACTCATAAATTTAGATATAATTTTATAAAAGGTTAGAAGAAATCGAATCATAAAGTTTAAAATTTTGTCTAATTTGGATTTTGAAACTAAAGTTTTATTCAGTATAGAGAATAAACTGTTTATAAATATTATGCTTACATTTTATGTCTTATAACTACAATGGATTTCATGCAAAATAAACCTAAAAGTAAGTACACTATTTACACAGTTATTGATCATTAATTGCTCATAAATAATTTTTTATGTGTTATGTATATAAATGTGCTTTTTTACAGAAACAGATAATAAGTATACCAATAAAACAACGTTAAAATATGACATTCATTTTTTTTAAATTTAAAAAGTATGGATTATTTTTACATGGCATTAAAATAAGCCAATTTCTCTCTTTCGAATATTCTCAATTACCTTTACATAATATCTACATAATGTGTTGTATATGCCCAAATTAGGTCCTTTGCGCCGCATACAGTGATGTTTAGTATGAAGTAAGTGTCTTTTAGGGAAAAAAATGAGATAATCTTAGAGAAATAACTGCATTTGATATTTAAAGTTATTTTTTCATTTAAGCGCGATTTATTTAAACATCCATCACGAGAATTAAAGTTTACCAACACTTTTACATTGCCTTAGCTACGCATGCCCTTAAATATCTCTCAATAAGAAAGAATAGACTTATGCCACTTTCAAATAATTCGAGATAAAAACCAACGTTTTTTTAAAACAGCGTTTTTATATAGTGGCAAAGTTTATTAAAAAAATATTGAAATATTAGTTAAAACTAGTCACAAATATCTGAATATTGCATTGTTACGCAAGTAAGAACGGTTCCCAAAATTTCAGAGCTGTAGCTCCATGGGAAGTTGGTTAAGTTAACGATAGAAAATTTGATGACATACTGATACACACACACACAGACACACACCAAGTGAAATACATAAAAACGTTAAAACAAACTAAAATTAGTTAATTATTCCGGTAAATTAAATGGTTGGAATGCAGTTTAACCCAACCACCGTTGGCGATAAGAATTATTTGGCTGTATTTTGCCAAATGTGGCTACCTTTTTTCCGTTTTACGGACTTAACATTCAGCCAAAAAAATCGCCAAGTTTGGAGCCAATTTTTGAAATCGCGCCAAGTGGTTGGGCTAAACTGTATTATTAAAGAAAATATTAGTTAAAACTTGTAGCAAATGCCTAAATATTGCATTGTTAAGCGACTAAGAACGATTCCCAAAGTTTCAGAGCTCTAGCTTGATGGGAAGTTGGTTAAATTAATGATCGAAAATTTGATGACACACACACACACACACACTCCAAGTAAAATACATAATAATTCGAGATAAAAACCAACGTTTTTATATAATGACAAAATATATTAATTATTATACGTTAAATTCAAAACAAACACATGATAAACACATTCATAATATAAAATCAAAACATGCATTTGAAGGTTTGTAAGTAATTCTAAACTGCTGTTTGTAGAAAATGCAACACCATGAAGGAATCATCAGAATCAAATGAAATTCGCAGCAAATGTCAATTATAGGATATTATGCAAATTAATAAAGTTTCAGAGCCATCGCGCGTGCGCGGCGCGCGCAGCGCCCTCTGAATTGATGCTGAAAGCGTATAAATAAAGTGCTGAAGCGGGACGTTGAAAAAAGTCTATGATTATTTGTTAGTGGCAAACGTTTAGTGAGACCTGAGTATGCCTCCACGACGGAAGAATAAGAAATTCAAGCAACTTACGGAGTTTGAACGAGGGAGGATAATCGGCCTTCGAGAAGGAGGATTTTCCTATCGCGCAATAGCAGCTCGTATGCAGCGGAACAGTTCCACAGTGATGCGAGTTTGGAAGCAGTGGACCGACGAGCACCGAACAACTCGAAAAACAGGCACTGGACGACAGAAGGTGACGTCAGAGCGCGATGATCGACACCTGCTCCGCATGGCGGTGAATGATCGCACAGCTTCCTCCAGGCAGCTGGCAGCACGTTGGTCTACTGCTACAGGTGTACAATTGTCGGCTTCGTCAATTCGTCGTCGTCTGCTGCGCCGTGGATTGCGTGCAAGGGTGCCTTTATACAGGATTCCCCTCACGGCGAATCATTGACGGCTGCGTCGGCAGTGGGCTCTTGAGCACAGAGACAGGCGAGCTGATTGGCACCAAGTTGTCTTTTCAGATGAATCACGCTTCAATTTGTGGACCCATGATGGCCGTGTTCGTGTTAGACGTTATGCCGGTCAACGCTGCCTTCCTGAGTGTATTATTGAACGACATAGTGGTCGAACACCCGGAGTTATGGTCTGGGGTGCGATTTCGTATCATGGACGATCCAATTTGATACGAATTGCGGGTAATCTCAATAGCAACAGGTACGTTCGTGAAGTGCTACAGCCCGAAGTCGTTCCTTTCCTTCAAGGCATCCCTGGAGCTATCTTTCAGCAGGATAATGCACGCCCACATGTTGCGCGGACTGTTCGAGACTTCTGTTCAGCACAACGCATGCAACTTCTTCCTTGGCCTGCTTATTCACCGGATATGTCGCCTATTGAGCACGTGTGGGATATGGTTGGTCGGCGTCTCGCTCGTGATCCGCGTCCTGCAGTTTCCAAAGACGAACTTTGGTTGCGCATACAAGCGATATGGAATTCTCTTCCTCAAGCAGATATTCAACATCTGTTTGACTCCATGCCACGTCGTATAGCAGCACTTATTGCAGCGCATGGTGGCTGCACCAAATACTGATTTCGGACGCTTAACTTGTTTCTTTTGTTTTGAAAATTTCATCATTTCTTTGTATCAGTACAAGTCGTTTATGCATTAAATTTCATTTGATTCTGATGATTCTTTCATGGTGTTGCATTTTCTGCAAACAGCAGTATATTAAAAATGGGAACCAAAATTCAGAAAAAATTATTGTGATATGACATGGCGCCAAATATTGGAATCTTTCTTTCTTGCGAATGATTACTGACTAAAAATCAGCAACCCTTACTATCTCCCCTCTGTGAGGAGGAAACTTTTACGATACCTCATGTGGTGTTTGTGGAATTCCCGGTGTTCCCAGAAGGGAAAAGAAATTTTTTCCTCAATCCTAAGAGCGTCGAGTTTGAAGGGATATTTTGACTAAATAAAATTATTGAAATATTAGTTGAAACTTGTCGCAAATGTCTAAATATTGCATTGTTAGGCGAGTAAGAACTATTCCAAAAGTTTCAGGGTTTTAGCTTGATGAGAAGTTGGTTAAATTAACGATCGAAAATTTGATGACACACACACTCACACACGTGAAATTCAGAAAAACGTAGAAAAAACGTTTTAAAAAGCAGCTCTTATGAGGAAGCGACATGTTCAAGCTGTGGAGATTATCTAGGGACAAAATATTGAAATATCTTGAACGTTTTCCTCGTAATTTGAAGATTTTCATGCATCACCTCGAAATTGATCCTATATCTCCAGCTATGCACATGTAATAATTTCAGTTCTACTGGGTGACATAAATATGTCTAACATGGGGGAAAAAATCTTCAAATTTTATAAAAATTAAAATAAAACGTAAAACTATACTTCTTTCTGGATAAAGCGTATTCCCTGACTTCCATTTGTATATAATTAATATAAATGACAAAATGTTTCATCTCGGGAAAGCATGCAGGAAATTTAAGACAAAAAAAAATTGTGCTACTTTTTAGCAGTTATTCTCTTAAGCATTTTTAACTGTTTGCGCTCCATAAATCTTTGTTGTTTCCAAACCGAAAATTTCTGAGTGGTGCAATAGCGCTTGTCTTGTTCCGTTTCCAAAAATGACAAGGAGTGCGGAGTTTTCTGTTCATGTGCTGTAAGTCTTCATTCGTTTTGTTCAGTGTTGTTCTGAGCATAAGTATTGATACCAGTATTATTAAATCAAATAAAAATATCATGTAGATATTTTATTGCATGCTTAAGAGATATGTACATTAATATTTTCCTAATTTTGTTTTAATGTAATCTACTGTGTAATTTTATTTCATTCCCTTCGGCAATTCAATGGCTTCAAAACGTAAAACGAGTTGCACGATAACTATGTTGTCATTTTTAAAAGAAGAAAAATTATCGGTATTGACGATTCTGACATTACTCGTAAAATCCTGTAGCCTTGGCAGCTTAGTGGTCATAATCACGGATTAGCGGCGAGCTGTTTTCATCTAGTCAGTGGATTCAAGCTCCTCATGTCACTAGACCGGCCATGTAGTGGAACTGATGCATGTAAAATCTGTCGACGTGGAAAGTTCCCATTTCCGTGGTGTGGATTTTTGGATAGGGAAGGGCCAACTCAGGTGTTTTTCTCGTTACTAGACCGAGGTTCAAATTTAAGAGGTCCAACGCCAATACCCCTCTTGTTATTTCTCAGTACGACGTTAATATGCAAACACGATCACAATCACGATATTAATATCCGTAATACTGGTCACATTTCGAAATAAATTAGGGTTTTGGAAAATGAGTATAATGATCACGGGAAAATTCATGCATCGACAGAAACCGAAAGTGCTACGATTGTCGGCTTCTGGCACTTTTCGACCCTGAACAGAAGTAGCGCAATATCGTAGTTTGGCCCTCAAACGGTTAAAATAACTCTTATTTCTTAATTGTACACACAATACATATTGTAACGTAGGCTATAGATACCCCCCGTCAGAGACTTCTGTATTGAACTGCCTTTTGCGTTTCCCAACTTCCCATTCAAAGGCGTAATAAAAAGTTCACTACTCCAAAGTAATAAATGAGCCAAATCTGGGGTCAGCTACATTCATGAACACCTGACTCTGCTACACAGATGTGGCATTGTTGATTCACCTTTGTGAGGGATTGTGAACAATGACATAGATATATAAGTGATTTTAGGGCCTAGCCGTTTGACGTCCGACATCTGCATGCACATGCGTTAAACGGAATTTCGGCTGTTAGGAGCGAATGGTGTTGGGGGCAGAAACGGGGGTTGTTTGAGAAATTTGGCTGCCCAATCATAAATAAAAATGGATCGAAGGGGGCGTGAGTCTGCTCTGACATGGGATTTAAAAGGGACTGTAAAACAAAGAGAAATGATCCTAGCGAAGAGAGTGAAGGAAGGCGATTCCGCAAGAAGTGAGCGAGAGAGGATGTTATTTAGGCTATTCACTGCTCTTGTGATTTTGGTGAATCTTTTAGAGACTAAATTCATGTGGATATATTCCTATTCGTAGTATTTTGTATGAAATATTTTTGTAACATTGTGCGAAGAGTAACAAGGCGAAAACGCCTTCTAATTTGAGTAAAACTCATACAATTGTATAATAAAGAAGTATTTTTACTTAACCCGTTCGCTCCCAGCGTATCACAGGCGATACGCTCCGTGAATGTCTTCTACGACCCAACGTATCAATAGAGATACGCTTGAAGGGAACGTTCTATTTGATTTTTTTAATGTTACTATATGATGTTCCAATACGGCGAAATCTATATAGATAGGTTATTTGGAGTGTTGACCTTGGGGATATGGGCTAGGATTCCACTTATGGCTACCAGGAGGGGGGTAATTGTTTAAAACAGGTGTTCCGGTGTGGCTCTTTAAATGTAATGAAATAATTTAAATGGTACGCTAGCTTTCGGTTTACTTTTTTCTTTCTTGCTTGCTTCTTAGAAGTTCGAAGGAGAATTTATGGCCCTTTATGGGGGTTAAAGCTTTTGGTAGCAGAGGCTTTCAGCTGTTCGTTTCATTCAGTTGGTTTTTATTTGTAGGGACAGTCATGACGAAAAAGAAGTATTTATCTGATACTGAGATTTGCGAAATAATGAATGAATCTGACAGTAATGTTAGCGAAAATAATCCAAATCTGTACATAGACATTAAAGTAAAAAAAAAAAGATGTGCCCTTTGCTCAAAATCTTACGTGAAATGTCAAAATATGTGTGTAAGACATGTGACGTTGGATTATGCATTGAATTTTTTTTATAAATATACCATACAGCAAAATAAGATTTATCTTTTATATCTATATATTCCATATAATGGTACATCATTATGCCGTGAATTTTATGTAACATATTCAAATATATTTTGTATTTTCTTAAAAGTATGATTTCTTATGTAATTTTATGTATAAAACATTCAATTTTCGATTAAATCTTTTTTTCTTTTGTATACTTTAATTTTAATTCATTTTAAATAATATATGTAAATACCAAAATATTTGAATGAATAGCCGATTTTAGAGGAATTTTTTTCATGAATTAGGCTTAGTATACAAAATCGTCTGGGCACAAAGTGACACTCCCGGTAAGAAGCCGCGGGCCCAGAGAAGCAGTTCTTTTTCTCCCTCCGTTAGCGAAAGGGTTAAGCGATGTGATTCCATCAAGCTACCGATCCATTCCACAAATTCTGGAGTCATGACGTTACAATATCCATAATGAAAATTTACTGTCTCCTTAAATATACCTGTGTTTGACCTCCGCGAATAAGCATTTTTTATTCAGAAATTTCAACTTTCTGCCATGATCACACCATGAATTCATTCGAACTAACAAAATAAGTTCTACTTTAGTCAAACATCTGCTTCTTCATATATATATATATATATATATATATATATATATATATATATATATATATATATATTTGTTTGTTTGTTTCTTAAATACAATTTTTGCAGAATTTTGTCTACCATCTCTTATATTGTTGAAACTAAAAGTGTGTTACGTAGATAATAATAATTTTTTAATTAACACTTTCGAGTAATTTTATATATTTCATTAATTATTATTCGTTATTGTTATTCCTTAGGTTCTAGATAGTGCCGTTGCAGCATTTACCCTAGAGATAATCGCTCGCCACGGCGACCCTGCCTACCGCCTGTGCAACAAAGATCCCTTCAGCCTCCGCTCTTCCGTTTATCTCCATAGCCTCTTTCCCAATGCCAAATTCGTTCTTATGCTGAGAGACGGAAGAGCTGTCGTGCACTCCATCATCTCCAGAAAGGTACATAAAGGTTACAGGTCAATTTTGTTTTCAATTTACATGTAGTTTAAATGCAAATTCTACATCTCACGGATATAAACGTATCCAATCCGATAAAGTGGAAAACGCTGGCAACAAAAGGCTTCAAAGTATGCCTTTTGATAAGAGAACCATATATTCAAAAGGGAATTTATTTCCTTTCAAATTCTATCTAAAATTCCATCTAAATCCCGGATATAAATCAAAATAAAAATTCCACTATGGAAAAGTGATGGTGATACGTATTCAAACATTCCAGTGAGTGAAAGCGAATGTGATGAATGATTCGGATTTTACAGTATTCGTATCACATTTTTTCCCGTACATGTTTGCATTCAGAACATTCAAAATATAAGTTAGAATATTGAAGTACTTTTATTGCTTCATTGTAAATTTTATGTGCGTATTATCTACAGTAATATAGTATTAACATGTACTAACGTGATGTTTTGAGAAAATGGCGTCAACAAAAATGCGAGGGTATGAAAGAAAGGCAGTTTCAAAAGATTATCATTATAATTACATTTAGATTTCTTTTAAGATATGTTTAAATACAAAGATTTATTTAGTGTAATATTTTATTGTCTGCTTTTATTTTAATATTCCAAAAGAATATTATTGTTTATTTTATTGATATATCGTTTGCTTTTACAATAATATTTTAATAACATAATGGTTTTATGTTATAATCTTTATTCGTTTGGTTGTTAACATTGGAAACCCTTTTGTGCTTTAGAATTATTTTACTTGTGAAAGTAAAAATACAATAGGAATTTGAAGAGAGTATTTTCTTGTCTTGATACCAAATTATTCTATGGAACACAGGGCTCAGAAGTACGCTTACTTTACGCTAATTAATATTAATTTGAGCTTACCAGAGGAATAGAAATGTTCGCATATCTTAACATGAAATTATCAAAGCTAATTTCAATTTTTATCATTATTTCTTGTGCTCATTTTAGTATTTTTCCGTTAGCTGAGAGCAAATTTCGCCAACATCAAATTTTTCGTTCAGGAAACGACATAATAAACGAGTAACATAAATACTTTCTAAAATAAAAAAAAAACAATTCAATTTCATAAAAGGAGTGATCATTTCTTAAATAACAATTTTTCTCATTAGCTTAATATATATAAACTAAAGAGGTAAAAAGTGCAATATTTGGTTATTTAGCAATAGCGCGCAGCTTTCTAAAACCCAACATTTTTGCCATCTAGCAGATCCGTTTAATAGTCGAATACCGAAATTTCATTTTAAGAAAACCTCAAAACTGAAACATACGGTAGTTCTAACTCAAATTCTACACTTGAGTTTAGTTGTTTTAGTTAGTTTTTTTTATTAACGTCGCACTAGAAGCAACACGATTGCTATTGGCGACGGACCTTGTAATTTTGAACCACGGTCAAGTGACGAGGACGACACTTGAGCTGGCACTCCCCTCTCCTAACATCGCCAATGGGAGGACTTTGGGCCCGGACAGATTTAACGTGCATCAGCCCCGACTACAGGCAAGGATCGAACTTTGGTAGCCAAGGATCGAACCCGCGACTGAACAAAAACCGCCGGCCACGAATCCGAAACCTTGATCATTAGGCTACCACTGCACCATTCTACACTTGAAGAATATTGAAGTATCAATAATGAAAAAAGAGAAAGCACGTAGAAAAGCCGGTGATATAATATACGAAAAAATAATTTTTAAATATGGTATTCATCTTCGTGATTCATTTAATGCGAAAAAGAAATTTGGTGGATTCTTATATTATTTATTATTCCCAATCCATGTAAAAAATTAAACTTTATTTATCAAAACGATATTAAAAATAAATTGCACATTAAGACTTATTTTAACGAATATCAAATAAGTAGTTCCTTAAAATAACATTTTATTCGATTAACTAAGACATTTATGATTTAATTTTAATTGTTTTACTTAAGTAGGCATCGCCTGTGGCGTCATCTGGTGTTTAGATTAATTTCTGAGATTGAATTGTGTGTAAAATAAATAATGATATGGTTTAAAGAACATTAGGGCAATAATACAGTTTTGAATCATAATTTTAATATAAATCTTTGCCATACATGATTCTGATTTTAAACATGAATTGAAGCCAATTTATGTTCTACCATTATTTTATACTTATATAAAATGATGATATCTATTAGACCGAAAATTATCAATCAATTATATTATGCAAAGCATTGATAGAATAATATTTTTTCGTTCAAATACATATTTATATATATATAATTTGAAAATAACATTGTATTTCATATATATATATGACATAAATATACTCATTAATTAATATATATAGATCAAATCAAAATTTCGAGTCTCTTAAATAAAAGTGATTTGATTAAACTTTCTGTATATTTTATCTTTAAAATATTGAAAAAAAAAATTAAAAATTGTACTTGTCTATTAAAGCGGCGCCCGCCAAATTACGATTTCGGAAAATTGCCAAGCAGTAAGATTTATCGCCAAGTTTGGTTGTAAACTTCTAAGGTTGCAGTCCTAAAGAAACAGCACTTCATCCTTTTAGTAAAATATCGCTTGCCTGTTAACGTTACCGATTTCGTATTTTTTTTTTTTTTTTTAATACCTATTTCATTGCCTTTGAAAATGTCGTCAACAATTTTCAATTTACGAAACAGCGAAATGGATGATGGTTTTACACATTTCATGGTGAACCATAAGTACAATTTTGTAGAATCGTCAACGGGAGTTCACACGGTAAATATTAAAAGAATGTGGTGTTCCACAAAGTGGTGTAACAAGAAACAGCATGGCACGGCTCGGCATCATCTAGAATCGTATCTCGCAGAATTTATGTGGAGGAATTATGTAGCGGAAAAAAAAATGCTTTATATAAAATAATGAATGCAATTTCGGAAATATGGCCTTTTATGTTGATTGATGGTTTAAAAGTTATGTAAATATTAATATTAAACATCCAAATTTTTATATTACTTATTGGGATGAAAATTATCACTAAACGTATAAGATATTATTAAATAAAAATATTATTAAAGAAATTTTATATTATTTGTTTTCCTACATTTCAATTTCGCGCTCTGCTTGCTTGGCGCTTTTAACTAGCTTGGCGACATTGGCGTATTCTTAATTTGGCGCTTTAATAGACAAGTACCTTAAAAATTAACTTATGTTCCAACATAGACTTTTTTTTTATATTCACTTGAAAAAATGATTTAAAAATGCGGAAAACATTCTAATTTATTTATGTGATTTAGAAAAGTTTCATTACTATATTTTCAAATAAACAATAAAAAAATGTTGACGTATTTTCAAATATGATACTACTGAAAATTAATTAGGAAATAGACTAGGAACGAATTAAACTCACAGTTGGAATTACTTGGATTCCATAAATATTAGAAAGGGAAAAAAATTCTTAGTTCATTAGAATTACTATTGTTCTCTCGAGGAATAAATTCAAATAATTAACAGCCGTTTTGTACACATTTATAATTAAACTTTAAGTATATTTTGTATACAAAAGTATTAAGTATACAAAAATTCCAGTCCTGGGGATGTAACAGCACACTCAGTCCAACATGGAAGATAATAATCGAATGATTATTTCATGAATATTCATAAATATGCACTAAATGATGAAAGGAATAAAATAGCACTTGTATAGAGTATTTGTACGAAAGGAATAAAAACAGCACTTTAACAGATCCACAGTACGGAGATAAAGCAGCACTTAGTTATATTCATAAATATGTATTAAATGATGAAGTACAGATAACAGAAATGTACATATCAGTAGCACAATCAAAAATCACAGGACTTGTACAGATTATTTGTACAAAAGGAACAAAAACTGCTCTTTAACAGATCCACTACACGGAGATAAAGCAGCACTTATAATAACAGTAACAATACTTTCAATAATTTTCAAATCATCAGTTTACTAGATCTAACTGTTGACAAATATCCAAAGTAATACTTTGTACTTCCAAGACAAACTCCAGCTGCTTCCTGAGAATTCATTCAGTACGCTACCGAAGAACTCCTCAACAGATCTGGTCAGAGAAATCCAGCTGATTATCCCAAACTTCACATATCTAGGTATTTATAGTTGTTACGATTAGATGTGACGTCCCAGAGTACTTAGGAAATCTCTACTACTACTCTTCCATTTGAAATTTCGAAAAGCGAAAATCATTATGTTGCCCAAATCGCCAATTATCTCACCAAGTCACCAAACTAGTCACCAAATTCATTCGCCAAGATAGGGACACAATACTTAAGCTTATCTTGGTATTCAACGAAATCTCTGAAAATATCTCTTTTCCTTTATAACAGTAATGTTATAGGGAAACGTCATCGCAGGTTCGTACCAATGAATTTGAAATGTTTTGATTTAAATAATATTTTTTATCATTTATGCATTTACTCTCTAAAAATTTCTTTTCTCTTAAACGATGACATTAAATATTTTAAAACAATTTTAATTAAATACAATATCAAAATGTTTCAATAAATTTTTAGGAAAACATTTAAGTCTCTTGATTGAGAATTTATTTATATTTTCAAAAAGTATCATATCTCTTATATAAAGGGATGAATATATGATATATTTAACTTCTTCAGTTCTGTTTCTATGCAAGCTATAATTATGTCAAATATTTATAAATATGAGGGGTTAGAATACAATTTTACTGCTATAATAGCTTTTAATATATTATTAATTCATTTCTTCTTAGGTATCACTATACTGTGCGGTTGCAGAAATAATTTATATTGTTTTGTTTGTGTTTGCTTATTATATAATATTAAAAGGATCAAAAATAATTGGATTCCTTACTCCTCTGGTAAAAAAGGAAATAAAGAAATTAATTATATGATACTAAAATTCTAAAAAAAGAAAATAAGACATTTACGAAATATTTTTTAAAAAAAAACCAGTGAAATATTTTTATCTGAAATCATTACAGAAAATACTATAAAATTATTAAACGAAAGAAAAGGGATTTATTTCATTATTTTCAACAAAACCCTTATGAAAATAGCAGAAAAAGGAAAGTACAACAAATTGATCCCATAATTTTTTAAAAAAGAAAACACTACATATATCTGGAAGATTTCTAAATTGGGCATGTATTTTCTGCTGAAAGAAATTGGAAAAATATGTTTTTCTTTAAATTCTTACTTATTTTATACACCGAGTATTTTGCCTTTTCATTTTAGGGGGAAAGAATATATATATATATATATATATATATAAATTTAGAAAAAAGTTTTTATCATTCTTTGCTAACTGGGAATATTTATCAGTTTTTATTATTAAATGCAAAGAAATAACCAATCGTTCTCTAGCATTTTATAGAACTTTTCAATACTGAAGCGTTATCCCTCAACTATAAAAATAATATTCTTTTTGAATAGTTTTAATTTAATATTTACAGACATTTATATTTCAACTAGATTTCAAATAAGCATATTAATATAGCATTACGTAAAATCATTAATGTTTTGGAGAGGAAGTACAAGTACAGAACCTTCAATTTATTTTTTAAAAAAAACTTCCTATTTCAGGCAAACAATTATTTAAAATGTTGAATATTTTAAAAGTATTTCAGTATTTTAAAATACCTACTACTTCTAAAACTTTCAATATTTTGAGACATTTTTCCTCATTTTCTCACAAATCTGTAAATGAGTTTGGTTGTACTAGTCTTATTTATTTTTATTTACAACTTTTTTCTCTATAAAATACTAAAAAACAACAACAAACCAGCAAAAAGAGCTATAAGCTAAGTTTCCATACATAAATGTCTTGATAAATGAAAAAAAATAAAAATAAAAGGATGAGAAAAACAACTTTGAAATTCAATGAAATAGTACCGCGTACTCAAATAAATTGTTTCATGCAAAGTTCTGAAAAGATCGGATTTAGCCACCAAACGAGATAACTTTTTAATAAATAGTTATTAAATTACTCAATTAAAAATTAAAGTAAACGATAATATGACAACGTAATGGAAATTTGATTGATCTTTCATTATCTTACTCACTCATTCACTCGCATTCATTATTTCATACACTTATTTATTTTGAAAGGAGAAAGAAAACCTTTTTTTAATGTTCTCAGGTGATCATTTTGTCCTTAACTAAAAGAATGTGCTCTTAGGTAGTTAAATGTTAAGCGTAAAGTAATATAGTATTCCTTTCAATACTCTATATATATAATCATGGACAAAAAAATTAGCGCACCAAGAAGGAGTAGTCAAAATGAAACAAAATTTTACATACGTAATGACTACTTCGATACAAGTAAATGATTAGAAAATCACAGAAAAAGAATCATTTATTTCAGAGAAAAAGGCAAAAGAATGGAGGATTTAATACCCTGATGAATCCCCTGTAGCCCGAACGCACGATGCGATACGATCAGGCATTGAGGCATATAAGTTCTGTATGATATCTTGAGACATTTCGCTCCATATTTGCTGTAACCTTGCCTCTAGTTCGTTCAAATTCGTGGGATGCCCAACTCGCCGTCCCAAATGATCCTAGATATGCTCGATTGGAGACAAATCTGGGTATCGGGCAGGCCAAGGAAGGGTAATAACAGTGCGAAGACAGCCTTGTAACACAAATCAAAAAACAAAGCCCTTGTCGTGTGAGGTCAAACATTGACTTGTTGAAAAATGGCTCCTGGTAGCCGTTGCATGAGTGCCAATACATGTGGTTGCAGGATGTCATAGACATACCGCTGGAATGTCATGGTGCTACGGATCAATACTAGGGGTCACCGTGTATTGTAGGCAATGGCACCCCATACCATCACACCAACTCTAGGAGCGTGTCGCTGTAAAGCAAAGGCAGGATTGAGGCGTTCACCACGGGGTCTCCACACTTGAATACGATTGTCATCACTGCTGAGATTGAATCTAGATTCGTCGCTAAAGACGACCTGGTTCCATTCCGCTGCAGTTCAGTTTCCTCGTCCACGGCACCACTCCAAACGGAGGCGTCGATGGGTAAGCGTCAAGGGCAGCACCCGTAATGGACTTCGCGATCCCAAATGTCCATCAGCCAGGCACCTTCTTAAGGTTCGAGAAGACACAGGGGCCCCTAGCGAAGGTGGTACCTGTGCCTGGATGGCGGCCGATGAAGCAGATGGCTGTACGCGTGCATTTCTTACGATGTGGCGGTCTTCTCGACGACTGGTCTGTCGAGGGCGTCCTGAGCCTGGTCTTCGTGTAAATGACTTATCTCGGGTCCACTGATCCCAACACCTCCTCGCAACACAATTAGAACGGCCTAATGGACGAGCTACTCGCCTAGCTGACCACCCAGCTTCCAACATGCCAATGATTCTCCCCCTCTCAAACTGCGATAGCTGCTCATATTGTCTTCGAAAACGGCGTAATGGCATTTCTACCTCAGCTCTTCTTTTGTAAACGATTCAGCACACTCAAACAAGCTTTGGTTACTTGTTTTATACTCCATGGAGAATGATTTTAAACGCCCTCTATTGGCTATACGTAATGCGCAATCACACTGCATTTCTAATCATTTGCATATATCCCCGACATGTACCTTTATGCCAAGTTTCGTTACGATGCCGCTATTATTACTTGGTGCGCTAATTTTTTTTGTCCGTGAGTTTATATATATATATATATCAATGCGTATTGAATACAGAAGCTTCGTCATTCTTATGTAGTAAAAGAATTTATAATTTTAATTGTCATAATTCAAAAGATTTTTAAAGATAATCTGTATACTTAACTAAACTCTCAAATAAATATAATAATGAAATGCGTAATCATTATATAAATTTATTGCTATTTTGTAAAAGAAGTATAAATATTATACTGTCAGTTTTTTTCCTCAGAACTGCATAATTTATTGCTATTCAGAAAACTTGAGTAAGATTTTAATGGCTTAAATTTTCCTTGTAATTTTTACTGGTGTAAATTTCTATCTGAGTATTTTATGTTCAAGCCCTAAATAAAATATGCTCAAAATAAAAATATGTATCTGAGGCATGATAAATCAACTCAATCCAAACAGTGTGTGTAACTTTTTATGCTTTTAAAAATCTGTATTTTATCCATAGTTATCAAGAAAAGGTGAGACAATCGAAAATTTTATAATACCAAACAGTTTTAATCAAATTTATGTAAATAACTTCAAGTTAACGATATCAATAAAAACAGGGACAGCAACTAAAAGAAAATAAATTTGATCATTACTTCCAAACCTCGCAAGCGTAGATTTATTTCATGAAAAAGTACTCAGTTTCAAATCTAGTTTTTTATAATAAATTACATTTCAAAATCCAGACATGGAGACCAAAATGACTTAGTTCCTTGAAATGTGTGAGATGCAATGAAAACAATGAAAGAGATGTGGTCTTCATTATGGAATACGTGGAATAATATTTCATATGCGACAACTGATGTCCTTTATAAAGTCTCCTTCGCCAAATGAAGAACTATATCGCAGTAAAACCGCAAATGTATCTTGAGCAAAATATGAAATACAAGAATAAAATATTCAAGAAGTTAAAATCTTTAAAACTCATGATATGAGAGAAATACATTTTCCAATCACATCACAAATAGCATTACCACTAGTAGATAACATATGCCCCTCATTTTATAAATAGTGGAATATATATTCTACTTATTTCAGAAAATGTGGAACACATTTAATATATATCCTACATATATCATAAATAGTGCAATGCATTTTAACATATATCCTACTTATATCGTGAAAAGTGTCTTGCATATACCACTTATATCACGAATAGTGAAATACTTATTCCATTGTTCGTGAACACTAACATGAATACGTGGAAAAATATTTCATATGTATTCTGTCTCCCTTATCCACTTCCATATATCGTGCTAAATAAAGGTACGTCACACGTGTTATTCTGAATGTAAAATTAAATATTGAAGGGGTAGGGGAGTTACATAAAACATATAAAATTTGTTGTCTCTAATAATAAACACAAAAATAACATAACTATAAAAATGTGTTATGATTTAGTATGAATACAAGTTACAACGGGCCTAACAGACACATATCGGGAAAACCTAACTTTTTACGACAAAGTTGAGTGAATAATAATGCTTCGTTTCTTTGAAATATTAGAAAAACAAGTTGGACGTAAAAATTTCCCAACCATTTAAAGCAAGAAATTCCATGAAGGTATACAGAGTTAAACAAAAACATTATGATGTCAATAATTTTCCTTTAGCCTTTTAAGGAATTCCAGTCTTTCTAATTTTAGGTCACCATCACAGGCATGGACTTGCACGACTACCGACAATGTCTCCGCCGCTGGACCGCAGCGGTACAGGCCATGTATAACCAATGCCACCTGTTGGGTCCACGCATCTGTCTCCCTGTCCACTATGAGAGATTGGTTCTCCATCCGGAGCCAACCATGAGAATGGTGCTTGGCTTCCTGGACATCCCGTGGAATAATTCGGTGCTTCATCATGAGCTGCTGGTTGGAAAGACAGGAGGAGTCTCTCTTTCCATGTAAGTGCACACGAATGTATGATTTCTAACAAGTAAACATTATGAATTCACAAAATGGGATAGGAAGATGCAAAATAACTTGAAAAAGAGGATTAGAAATGTTTAATATTTCATGCTCTTAATTTCTTCTTCATAATGTTTAATCCTTCTTCTCCTTTTGATAATATATTTTGTTTCGAAACATTAAACGAATCATTCGTAAAAAATACACTAAAATACAATACAATATTCAAAATTTAGACACATTTTTAAGTTAATTTCAAATTAATCTCCTTTATTCGTAACCATACAGAAATGTTGGTTATCTTTTACTGTTTTTGGGTGTTTTTTATTGCATTCTTATTGGGAGATGGAGATGTAAGCTCAATTGTCTCCCTCGCCATTTGACCATGGCTAAAAATTACAACATCTGTTGCCAATAACCTTCGTGTTGTTTCTTTGCGCAATTTTAATAAAACAAACAAATCAAATCTTTCATCGCATGGAAATAAATATATTTTTTTAGATTTGAAACGACAAGTATATATATTGTATTAAAATTTTTATTTTAAGTTCTTATTATTTTTAAATTTGTGATTATTTTTAAAGGAAATCGTTTTTTTTTTTCTGAAATTCTCACACTTTGTATGGTTATTATAAGATATTTTGTTTTCATACATGCGACGTAAGTCAAACTTCTGCCATTTTAGAAAGGTCATGAATGAACATACGAATTCATGAATGTACGCATTAAGAGCGGGTAAGAAATTTCTTTTTTATGTTAATAATTTATATATGCTTGTAGTTTGAAATTGAGAATATATTCAGAGCAATAGGCTAATAGCAATACATATTAATCTGGAATTATATGAATTAAAATGTATTACTCTCTTGTAAATAATTTGGAATATGATGGTGTAATTGTTCAAAACATTTTTGGTTTGGGACATTTTAGTTGTAAAATAATTTGCTGAGTGGGATAGTTTGGACTATTAAAACATGTTACAACACATATTTCTGTCCAAAGAAGTAGTATTTCTAATTACATAATCTCCATTCAATATTTAAATAAATTAGGATTTGCATAGTTGTATAAGGATTATTTTGCACTTATTTATATATATATATATATATATATATATATATACATATATATTTGAAGAAATTATGATCACAACAACCGCTGTCAAGCTTTAAAACAATAAATGTGTTAATTCTTTATATATATATATATATATATATATATATATATATATATATATATCCTTACTTCATATATATATATATATATATATATATATATCCTTATATAATCCTACTTCATATATATATATATATATGAAGTAGGATTCAAAAGTTACCGGACTTAGCAGGGAACTTACTTGAAAGAAAATTATTTGCAATAGAGCGACTACGGTAAAATCTGTGCATTACTAAGCTCTCACATGGTCGGGGGAAAATCACATAATCATATTTTGTAGACAAGTGCAATTAGTAACCAGTGATTGACTAAAATAATGTTTATTGAGCAGAGAATTTATATCAAAATTTGGTTCACTATTGAATGAGTGCCAAGGACACTGACGAAATGTTGAAGCATGTATACGGCAGTAATACATTATCACGAATGCAAACTTTTGGATGGCATTGGCATTTCAGAGAAAACAGGAAAGTGTTGATGACGATGAAAGCGTTGGCCGTCTATAGCCTTTGCCTACCGCCAAAAACACCGAAAAGTCTTCTGTAATCAGATAGCAAATATTAACAGTCGGAAAAGGTAGCAAATATTAACAGAAACAGTTGTAATATTCAGGGCCACATGTCAACGGATAATAACAAAGAATCTTAACATGCGTAGGAAGTGTAAAACACATGGTTCGCCGCTAGTTAACCGAAACCAAAAGGCAATAAGAATAGAAAAGGCGGGTGACTTAATTTCGAATCTGACATAGTTCGTTCCCTACATGGCATCACTAGAGTAAAGAAATGGCATATCTTATGCAACCTGTATTCCAAGAGAACTTCAACAATGGAGAAATCACCCCAATCTCTATGTAAGTAGAATTCCTCCAAGTTCATTCAAAAAGGATGTCAATTTAGAGGTGTTCGTTGATATCCAGAGCATTGTGCATCTTGAATTAGCCGTCGGAGCTCCTACTCAGCTATCCCTCTTCGTCTCCGACTTTCTTGCGAACGCGCAAACAACTGTTGTGATACATTCTTCATAGACCCTGATCTTGCTCCCTGAGGCTTCAGCCTATTTTCTGAGCTTACAAGTTGCTTCAAGGGTCTAAGATTTGAACCCGCAGCTAAAGCTAAAACTAAATTCACGGCTGAATTAAAGGACATGGCTAAAACTAGATTCTAGAAGTTTTCCTGTAACCATACATGGCTATGGTAAAATTGTGTTGTTGCGCAATGATTTTATATCAAAGAAGGATGCGTTCAGGTAATTTAATATTATTTTTAAGCTACAGAATTCAGTCAGAGAACTTTTAAATCCTACCACGCATATATAATATTAATAAATTTATTTCTTATGTTAAATGTAATACTTTCGTTAATATTGTACTTGGAGAAAAGTATACTAAATATAAGAATAAAAAGTTTGAAAAAGCAAAGGACATTACAGAAGGACCGGCGACGAATGGTTTGGAGAATATTTATTTACATTATGATGACATAATTATATTGATTGTCTGTCCTATTAGACCATCTCTAAACTATCAACGGCCTATAATTTTTTTTTT
>BMAW01043864.1:123315-166522 GCA_019974015.1 Nephila pilipes | reverse complement strand
CCTATTTCTGTTAAGTGGTGTGCCACACGTCAGTTTAATTAACACAACGAAGTCAACACATAAATCCATCAATTCTCTCTCGGATTCTACGTTAATTTTAAATTGACTTCATATCCAATATTTATCACTGTTCATTGAGTCAAAACGTTCCATAAGATTAGTCTCCAGGTCTAGAAAATAAAAAATCCTTGATTCTAGCTGAAATATCATTCTGCGATTCCGTTAGTCTTAAGTTTTGCAATTACAAGCTTCCCCAGAAACAGAGTCCAAAGAACCCAAAACATCTTCCTCCGACACATCGCAAGAGCCCCTAGATACATGGCAATCCGATTCCTTCATACTGAACTCAAGATACCCTCCATCGCAAAAACTATCCACAAGCTCTGTGAGTCATTTCTCAATAGCATTGAAAACCACAACAACCCAACCATTAACGCCCAATCTACCATCATTCAAGAAATTAACTACTATCATCGCCTTGCATCAATCCAAAATCTGACCTTTTAAAGAAACCTACGACAAACCGAAACTTGACCCACTTCCCCACCTCAATCAGCTGTTCGAATAGCTGATCAAAAACTTTCTCTCTTACCGTTTCTCCCTTCTTCTCTCTCCCTCTCCACCCTGCCACGGTAAGGGGGAGCAGAGCTCCCCCTTCCCTCAGCAGACCTAACCACTCTCCTTCCCCTACTCCCTGTCCTTTCCTCCCTGCCCCGGCTAGGGTTGAGCCCCGCTCACCCCTTCCCATCGGCAGTTCCACCCTCTCACCTACTGCTACCCTGCCCCGGCGAGAGCGGAGCGCTTGCTCCCCCTCACCCACGGCAGACCCTACCCTCCGCTCGCTTCTACCAATCATATCGCTCATCCCACTCAACACTCATATGTCACTCTAACACTATTCAATCCTCTCTTTACTACCAATTCAAAAATTTTACTCACAAAATCATTAATACCTTCATGTTTCTATCCATGCCATGCTCCATTAGACAAAGAAAAAGCAGTTCACGCCACTGCTGGAACTTTAAAAAACGTAACCTACCTGATGTGAACACGAGTTAAGTTTTATCGTCGCGTTTTTATCGGTAATATTGATTCCTTGTAAGGTCAGATTTAAACAATTAAAAATATCACAAAGATATTCCGCATTAATTTGCGAGTTATTGATATCATGATATGAATGCGTAGCGACCCTCCATTTGGGAAAAAAATGACTCGGAAACAACTTCTTGACATTCTCATTTCCATCCAGGATAAATTCCGATCGAAATTCCAAACGTTAACAATTGATGCGTCTTATATGCAGCCATTGGTGAAGCTGTCAAGATATGATCAATATTGTTCTTCCTCGATTATGAAAACACATTTGAATGCTTAATCAAAAAAATTTTTTTAAAGAATCATAGACGCTGACACTGCAAATCTGCGAGACTCCGCGACACCTTACTAGCTCGAAGTAGATCTAGATATTTTAGTATAAAATGAGGCATTTATGAAACTTTTATGAAGAATGGTTGAAAATAAAAGGAAGTTATCATTTTTGAATAATACATCAAAATAATCACTTTTGAATAATACATCAAAATAATAAATTAGAAAGATTTTAGCTATCTCCACATATCTCGACCGATCCATGTGTCTCTAACGGTATTATTATCCCCAAACAACCAGACCAAATATTAACAGGAGAAAAAAAATTAGATTTTTCTGTCATCCAGCACAGCTTCATTGGTACACAATAGTCATTAGCTAAAAATCGCAAGCAAAAGATACATCCTGCTTCCATGTCACTTTGGCGATCACAGCGCCTCTACCGTCATATTGGTTTGCAGTGATAAAATGCATCCGAATAATTTTCCCAAGCAATACTATCAATTCCAAATATAGCTATAATCTTGCATAAAATTCTTCATAAAATTGTGATTAAAGTAGCAAAATACTTTTATTAAAGTGAAACAATTAAAGCGATATATATATATATCCTAAGCGTGAACAGTAAATACGGTACTGCAATAAGTCAAATACCTCGACCAATCCCTGCGCTTCTAACCATATTTTCATTCCTTAAGCAAACAAATTAAAATAGCTGGTATTTCTCTGTCGCTAGTTTGAATAACATTTAACACTGCTTCTTACACCACAAAAACCATCAGATGAGAACGGATCGATTTATAATTATCAAACAATAAAAATATGCTACCATGTAACTCTAGCGATCACAGCACCTCTACCGAAAGTTTGGCTTTCGGAAATAAACAGTTTCAAATTATTTTAATTTTCTGTACTAAGTTGTCTTTTTTTTTTCTTTTCTTATGTAGCATAAATTTCTTACTGGAATTGAAACCAAAAACTAGTAAAATACTTTTAGATAAATTGCAGCTATCATAAAGAAAAGTATGTTTTGTTTTTCATGTTCTGATTATTAGCGATAAAAACGTTACAAGAATATAATTAATTTAGGAATCATTTTACTAACGAATATTGTAATACTCGTTTTTTTTTTTTGAATAAAGGAAGATGGCATATGAGTTTTATTTCAGTGTAAACATTAATTACTGAATAATGACAAATTCTTTTCGAAGGAATTTTACGAATTTTCTGATATTCGAAGAACACAGTAAAAATAAAAACTGGAAATTCACGATCGCTGAACATATGATCTCACATAATTTGAAAAAATTCGAAGGTGCTGTAAATAATTTTCTAGACATGCATATTACATATAGTCCATGTCCTTTTTTATATATATTTTGAAGATATTCATGTCTTGTTATTGTGACTTTACAGGAACTAGTTATTCTTTTAAAAACGAAATAAAATAACTTTAATACATGTAAATGTTGAATATATAGCATAAATTTTAACCAAATAATTACATGTGTTAAATTAGATATCACTGTAAATAAGCACTAACTACATTGCACTTGCATTTAAACACTGCAACTCGGTATAACAAAAAGGCTTAGCTTACAAAGGGCAAGAGGAATTATGCTTCGGAATTACATTATTTTATAGGGCTGGTATATTTCTCCTATATTTCCATTATGACACAAATTTATTAATTTATATTTTTTATGAGAGAAATTTTTCAAAACACAAATGTAAAATTATAACTATTAGAAAAAATATTAGATAATAGAGATACGTGAGAGTGTTTATTTCAAAAGCTCAGTTCGTCGTTAGGGGCGCTGTGATCGTTAATGGAGAAGGGGAAAAGGTAAATTAGAAAAAGGATTATGTTATCATGAATTGATCTATGCACATAAAATATCATTCTCAAATAAATCTGAAACTGATTTTTAAAAAAAAAATTCGGTATTTTCTCCTGATGATTTGCCTAGAACGAATTCGTTTAAGGTTATATTAATGTCAGTACCGAAATGCAACATTTTCTGAAAATTGTCGTAGCCTTACTTTTGTAGTTATAGAATCAGAGAATGTTGCTTTTGGGCGTTTGAAATCTCGACCATTCTTGACAGTAATTAGAAAAAAAAAAAAAAAAAAAAAAAAATTAATCAGGGAGACTATAGTGCAAAAGTTGCTTGAGTCTGTGTTTGAATATTATTTGATAATATCGAGAGAGTTGTCTGTTACCTGAATAGATGAAAAACTTGCTTGATGCTGGTTGAAAAAACTAGACGAATAATAAGTTTCTACTATTATTATTATTATTGCATTTATATTTTTAGATGAAAGATCATGTTATTAGCAAAATTACATATGTATAAGATAAATTAATTAGCTCTTATATTCTTTTATTGGGAAGAGCACAAATAACAATTTTTAGTAAGGTTCGTACATGTAACTCAATAATGATTCAACTCAAAAATAAATCACTAAATGCAATCAAAACCCAATGCAAGGCACGGAATTATATTATGATTTTTCAATCAAATAATACCATCTATGACTGAGCTATCTGGTAATTTAACATATTAAATCCAGCTGGTAAAAACTTTTCAGTATGTTTTTTCCCCATTCTACTACAAGTAATTCCGTGACGATGAAACTGAGTGTAAAACATTGTCAACAAACCGATTTATATACGCGTTCGAAAGTTTTCCATCTCAAGACAGAAAAAATTAGTGGTTTTACTTGGAAATAAAGTCCGTGGATCTTGGGATTTATTTCCAAAGAAATAAATTAATTACTGATTTGAGATTCTGAAAGAAAAAGATGCTATGCAAAGCGACAACAGATGGCGCCAGGACTGTATATTTAAAAGTAAATTATGAAGATTGTTTAAACAGTACAATATCGAAAATGTATGGAAGTGTGAAGAATACAATAAGGAATATCAAAAATAATGGTCTAGTACAACAAGTATCGTTGTAATGTAGGTCACTTAATAGTTTATAACGCACTATTGCTACTACTCAAGGACTGGGACCAGTGGTGGTCTTGTAATCCAGCTGCTTTGGAGGTCTAGGCTGTTGGACGGCGTGAGGTTGAGTTCTGTCCTCCATCTTCTGTGTCGATCAGGCGTCCATAGACCAGTGTCGATATGGTGTTCCTGGGAGCAGGTCCACCAGGTCGTCTAGAGCGGAACGAACCGGCCCAGGTCGGAAACAGGTAGGCAAAGCTCCCACGGTGCAGTAGTGGATAGCGCCTGTAATAGATGGCGAGTGGGCACCATCCAAATAGTCGGACGCAGTCTTTTTAAATTTTTCCTCCTAATTAAAAATTCATCAGTTAAAGTGTTAGCGTTAAATTTTTTTCTAATTAATCTGCTAGATGTGCAGCAAAATTCAGTTTTGTCTCTTTATGATTTAATTTTTCCTTAGTCTTTAAAAATTTATTTACTTCACAGATCATCGTTTTTTTCTTATCTTTTCTTAAACGAATAAATGCAACTCAATAGTTTTTCTCAGCCAACCTCTGCCCAGTAATTCAAGAAAATTTACTTGTGTCGGCTACTCGTCTCATTCACTTGGCCATATTCGAAGCAATCAAATATTATAAATGCATTTATATTCATTTTCATGTTAAAATGTTCAGGGCCAAAAAATTCAATTTTTGTGTTACACAGATGTTATATTGATTTTATATATTTCAATACATTGTATAATACTATTATTTTTTCCAGTAAACAGCAAATGCTATTATTTTTAAATTAAACCAATTGCTCCACATAGCACTTTTTAATTTCAATGAACAGCTAAAAAAGTATTAGAGTTCGGATTCATAAAAGTAAACAAAAATAATAAGTAATTACTAGAATAAATGACATTATGAAGAAAATATTAACTATGGGCAAATTGGAAAAATCTGAGCACAGCTCTACTTTGGAAAAACCGCTCTAAAATAAAAATCTGAAAGATTATAAAAACTGATAAAAAAAAATTATTATTATTTTCGGATCAAAATTAGTAGTACATCAGTATTGAAAGAATTAGATGATTTTATTTATTTATTTCTTTTGTAATGAAACGATTACTGATCACTGTTACATACAACTGACTTATATTTTAAACACCTATAGAAACTGGAAGATTTTTTTTTAAAACAAAATAAAAAGTAACTTACTTGAGGGTTTTTTTTTTTTTTTTTTTTTTTTTTTTGGGACAATATATATATATATATATCTTGCCCAGCAAAAATGTTTGTGATTTTTAAGCCCTAAACTATAACTGATATTATTCTTTATAGATGTTCTACAACGGTAATTTCAGCGGTCATTTGTATCCGAAACACACGAGCAGATCGTTTACCAAATGAAATACTCATATTGTATGAATTCTTTTTTATGTATTAGAACAGCATTAGACTCATAGGAAAAGTTTTATTAGAATCGATAGTTTCATGGGATTAATATAAAATAAACATATTTAAAGATCGTTTTATTTAAGATATTGTGTTATATAACATCAGACTAGTATTTATATATTCAGGTTTTTTTAAAGCGACGAATAAAGCAATAGTATTTCATTGGTTATTCATTTTCAATGGGATAAAAATAATAAAAAGGAAAATATTGGGGTTTTATTACCATACTTTGGAGCCTCGGTCAAGTGGCGAAGATGACACCTTCGGCGACTCCTCCCTCTCCATTCTTCCACACCACGCCAACAGGAGGACTTTGTGAGCCTCGACATATCTAACGTTCCTCAGCACCTCTACATGACGGGTCTTTGGTGGCATCAATGCTCGAACCGCGTTACCACCGCGACGGAAAATATTGGGAAATCAAAATATGCTTACATCAAAGAATGATCTTCAAATTCAAATTGCATCCAAATATATACTTTTCTTGCAATTTAAATTCCTTTTCTAGATTCTGAATAATAAAATTATTCACAAAATTACCCAAGTTCCTCTCAGATTAAAGAAGTATAACTGCACAGGTTGCCAAAGTTGTCAAAGATTTTGAATCGATTAAAGTATTTAATTATATATCTGTGTGGGTTAAGATTCATTTACCTCGAAAATCCTTGTGAAAGTTATACTAATAGTTGTAATTAGAGTTACTCAAAGATTGTAAGTAAAGTAATTTTTCGAGACTTTACAAAGAAAAACTGAAAAAATGTTTTTGAGGTTATACAAATTATTCCTGGTGTATCGCGTCTTCGACTTTCGAATTTTTTACTTGAAAATCCTTATTTATACTTCGTTTTTTTTTCTTTTCTTTTTCTTTCTTATCTTTTTTTTTTGACGTCAACTCTCGCAAAAAGTATCTTTCCTTCATTTATACTAGTGATGGATAAGTTGCTTATTTCCAAAACAAATGTATAATCAACTCTAATAAAATTTGAATTTTCAGAATTTAAATAAAATTAATAGAATTTACCTTTGATAATTGCAAAAATATCTAAAGGAACTACTACTTCTAGAATTTAAAACAATCTTTAACGCCCCTGGGCAGAGCACACCTGCTAACTTACACGAAAATGAAATGGAAGTAAATAAATGCATTTCAACATGATGGCCATATTCAAAGAAGAGCGGAGGAGAGTTTAGTGACTAATGGATTCCCTGAATCTCGTTATATTTGACTATGCTACTCATTTAATTTCTGGATTCAAGCAATTTGAATTTATTTTTTGTAGACTGGGTTTATTTTAATCTTATTTATACATTTAAACTAGATGGTTAAGGTGGATTTGCTGCTCCTATACTATTACTTTTAGAATTTTTTAATCTTTCGAAGGCTGTCGTTGTAGAACTCAGCAGATTAAACGCTATCTTCTACATGATGCAGATAACTTCAATCTATGGTTTCCTGAAAGCTAGAAAATCAACATTAACGGCTGCAATTTACAACATTTTATAAAGAAAGATGATTTAATAAGCAGAATAAATTTTATCCAAATAACTCGATTATTTCTTAGTGAAAATTAAAACTTTACGATACCCTAATGTAAAGGTTCCAATGTTTAACTTTTTCATTTGATTTATTTATATTTTTAGTCTTTATTTAATTATTTATTTTAAAATCAAAATCGAACGCTTCATTCTAACAATTTGTTATTTTTCTATTCAATTTCTCGACTAGAATTAAATTATTTTTGGTTTCATTTGTTGTGAAAGATATTAAAAGAACAAAAGTTTTTATTCATTTATTTTTGTGATAAGAGTATTGTATTTCGGTGCCAGCGAAAATGGTTTTTGTAAGATTTTCAGTCATATGATGTTTTATTCGAAAAAAATTCTCGTATTTCTGTTTATGATTCCATAACAATCTTTGATCAATTTTAGCAACAAAAAAAAATATATATATATTTTAATTGTGTTAAGAATCTTTTTAACATATAATCTTACTTTAACTAAATATGTTTGTTGAATTTTTAAAAGAATGTTAAGAAAATGAATGCTAAGACATTTCTTAAATCTTTACATATATTGGGAATCATGCAAAATAATGAAATGCATATATATAAATTACCAAAGAAGAAAGGAATTTCAAAATGAAATAGAATATTTGATAAAGTATATTCATATCTTTTTCATTTTCATGAAAGGATTAATCTCGTCATACTTTTTGTTCACTATTAAATATTTATTCTAAGAAACAAAGAAAATGCTATTGAATTTCAAGACATTTGTTATCCTACGTAATTACGTTATCAATATTTTGTTACTCTCAATTATTAGAAAGAAATTATTTTCCATGTATCTAGGTGACCAATCGTCCTCCTTTAGAGAGGACAGTCCTTCTTTTGTAGGTTCTGTCCTTCCTCGAAAAGTGTCCTCCTCCCTGTCTTCCTTTCTGCTATTTTAAAACTAATCTGTCGTATTCAGAGAGGCCGCGCCAAGCTGTTACGCAAATGTTGAAAACAAAAAACTTTCAGGATTTTCAAAAGTTAGATGGCTCACTCTAACACCTGCTACAGATCGCTTATTATAATTATTTGAGCTTCTCAGTTCATATTTTGAAAGCTTAGACAAATGCCCAATGGTATGAATTATCGGAGATATTAATGTATTTTTAACATAATCTGGCATCGATTTTCCACAAAACGATTCAAAAGATTGAAGGTGAACATATTTAACCTATATATGTTAGTCCTATTTTGATAATTTTCAATATAAATAACTATTTGAAGGAAAAAATTTCCCTTTAATAATAAAAAGAAAATTGTCAAACTTAGAGGAATCAAATCTGGACATAATGGAAAAGTGCACCAAAGAAGTGCAGAATGTTTACCAAACATATTTTCAATATGTCGAAGAATGCCCTGAAATAAATATCACAGGAAATAATAGTTGTCAATGTTTTTTTTTTTTTTTTTACTTCATCGCAAGTAAATTGGACCGATATTGAAAATTGCGTTGAGTTTTTATCGACAGAAATATCGATATTAAAATCGATGACAAATGTCTGTTTCAAGAAATTAGAAGATTGAATGTATATTGAAATTCTGATAAATTAGAAGGATGGGAAAATCAACATGTTAAATTTGAGAAAAGATGGTTGAAATATTTAACCATTTCAAAAATGAATACATTCCATATGAAAATTTAGTTATTCTTGTTGAATTTACGTCGCGATGCCCTGGAACTAATGAAGCATTTGAAAGAGATTTTTCAATTGGAAATGATTTTTGGACAAGTGAGAAATCAAGATTGAATGCTGATACTCTAGCTGTAGCACTTATCTTAAAATTCAATTTGAAGGATATTTTTTGCTCCGAAGTTTCCAATATATTGTTAAAAATGACACATTGACAAAAATACTCATTTATTGGAAAAATACTCGTTTAATTAAATAGTTAAAAAAGACGTTGGCATAAATAATGTATTTTTATTTGAATTAATAAAATATTTCATTTATTTACGCAGTACTTTTTTCTTAAATTTTTTGCTCCTTTCATTGTAAAAAAATTGGTCATCTTTCATGTATCGAAAATGTTTGAAAATTTTCTATATATCATGTCTGTTCAGATATGAATCACTCGGCCACATAATATTGAACGGTTTAATTAGAAAAGTTTGTTTTAATTTGTGTTCATAGATATTGAAAATATCTATTGTACTAATCAAATCTCTAAGATCAAATTAAATCAACGATAATTTTAACGCATCTCGTTTGATTATCTTAACCCAAAATACCGCACAAGATAAATAATATTTTACTCGTTTGACTATCTTAACCCAAAATACCGCACAAGATAAATAATATTTTACAATGTAGTTTAATATACTGAATTTTTTTAATCTTCCGAAAAATAATGAATTTCCCTTTAATAATTGAAGTAATAATTACGAAAGTAATGCGTGTTATCTAAACGAAAAATTTAAGAAAATCACTGTGTTAGTAAAATAATAGAAATTTATGATCAAGGGCAATTTAATGAATGTACATAATTTAATTTCAAATGATGAAGCAAAGAAAAGTAGTGTGTATACAATATAGGAAAGCAAATGGAGCAAGTTAAATTTGATGGATTGTTGAGTTATGAGAAAAGAATGGAATTACTTAAATTCATTAGTGAATTTAGAGATTGCTTTGAGTGTGCACTTAATACAATTGAATTGAGTTGCACAAAATAACCTAAAATGGATATTAAAGAAATTGATGGAAGTAAAGCAGTTTATTTACGATGTTATAAGGTAAATTTCGGGAGAAGGAATCCAGTTAAGGATATTATTGGAGATGATGAAAAACGGTTCAGTCTCGGACAAAAGATCGACGTTATGCTAGTCTCGTATGATTGGAAACAACGAGTGTAACACATTTATTACTAGATCCAACATGTATAAAGTAAGTTTTATAAAAATACCCTAAAAATGAAATGAATACTACCAAGAATAGATAAGACCCATTCCGATTAAACCTGCCTCTTACAAAGCAAACCAAATTAAAATCGTCTCATCCTTCTGGAATATTCCTGGGATGCCACCTGAAGATAAACAGATAGAGGCTTCAAACTTATAACAACTAACAACTCTCTTTTAGGAGTAGGGGGTCAAAAACTGTTGAAACTGATATAATAACATAATTTAACAAGATATTATATATATATATATATATATATATATATATATATATATATATATAAATCTTGTTAAATTATAAACATAAGTAAACCCCGCTTTCTATTTTAATTTTTTTTTTATCAGTGGCGTGTTTGTTTTACTTGAGAACTGAAATTTCTTCACATTTTAAAATAAAACTTGCAAAAATTAAAATAATACTTATTTTTAAATAAAAATAAATATAAGTGAAGCCACATATTTCATGTTTTAATGATGCTTATAAGTATGTTTAAAAATAAATAGTATCAATTTACTGATACTATTAAGAGAGATAAAAGCTACTTTACGTATTTTGCACAGGAATTTAACGGCTTACACAATTTATCTATTTAACAAAGATTGAAATTGAGCATCCAACTTGTTTCATTCTGAGTTCTTTTCAAAAATATACGAAAGAAGGAAGTTCAGGATTTGATAATATCGCAAAAATAAAATAGTCTTAGACACAACTCATTATTTAAAAATTCCAGCAAGTTTTATAAATATCGTAGAGGTGAAGTTTGAATTTCCAGTCGTATGTTCGTAGGCTTTATGTTGCAGTGGGTGTTAGATGTAGTGAAATTAAAGTCTTAATTTTAAGTTGTTGTTGTAAAAATTGTGTTTTTCAAAAATATGCAGCGTAAAATTCAATTTGTGTATTTGGCGATTTTTTAAAACCTGTTAATTCAAAATCGTGTTAAAATAAACTTCGGGAAAAAAAGGTTTTGGTGCATTTTATTCAGTCAAATTTTTGTTAATGATCATAAGCATCGACAACTTTTTTTAGATAAATATTGAGAAAATGTGCTACCAGGAATCAAAACAAAATTTTAAAATCTAAACATAGGTACTTACGTTATCAGTAAATAAATATCATAATACTATGAAATGAGGTTTTAAGTTCGAGAAACACAAGCAAAAGCAAGTTGTAAAGTTAGCTACAGTTACGAAGTGGTAAAATTGGCTACGGGGACTGTAATGATTAGCCCCATTGATCGACTATGAAGAGTGCTAAAAGAATTTAAAAAAAAAAAAATCATAACATATTGTTAATTAAATGATTGGTTTAAAATTTTAAATTAGTGTTTTGTGATGTGTGCAATTTAATAAACTAATGATTTGAGTTAAAACATTCAGATTTTTGACTGTGTAGTTTTGCTCATAAATAACAAGACAAAAGGACTCAACATGGATCGAAACGAAATAAATCGATACTGTTTTCGGTTTGTGGCGTTGGGCTATTCGCGATTTTCTCTTCACTAACCTTGGGGGCTTTAATTGAGATCGATGGCACGAAACAAACAATTTCTTCCCAACCAAAATGAAACGTGATTATTCTGATTTGCGGCAGGTAGAAATAAAGTGAAGTGAGTTAGATAGGAGAGTATATAAGCAAAGGGAAATTTTGAGGGGTAGAGACCGAGTGGCACTAGCTCTGAGTATATGCCTTACAAGCGGTAGACGATAACAAGAATTGCTACAGGCGAAGGGTTCGAGAAACCAAGTCAACCTCAACTGGAGAGATTCTGGTAAGACACTATTAATTCGGTATTAGTCGAATGGGTGAATCGATCTAGAGTGTTATCCAGGGGAGCACGTATCCATCAGATATTATATTGCAAGGCTTTTGAATAAATAGTAGTGTGAGATTTATCTAGAGTCTCTTTTTGTAGGTTATTGACTTTTAGTGTTAGTTACATTTGATTGAGTTATGGCACAAGAGTCGGGTAGAAGTGCAACGCCACAGATTCAGCTCTGGTTTTCGTTTCGACCAAAATAACGGTTTTTTCAGGTTTTGGGTTCACTTCCTGTTCGAAGCTCTGGTTTAAATTCACTAATGACTGGGATTCCTATTCGAACTGTATGAGTATTAGAGCAACTATATTCTTATGAAGATTGAATCGAAGAATTTCAAACAGAAGAATACCGTCTAACTTGAGTGCATGAATCACTTCCTATGGTTGCATGTATTCATACGCTTTAAGAAATTTAAAGTATAGCAATTATTTCTCATTCATTAGTTGAGTAGCAATAAACTTCTTGAAGAGCCGCATGCTGCTGACAAGCCAACATTTGGCCACCGTTGGTCTACAGCCTACGTATTACTTCTTTGTGCGATGTAAACAAACATTCAATCAACAAAACTGATATATTTTTTCAACAAAAACATCACGTGATATTTTCATTGTAAAAGTTGCAGCATGTACCATTTTCAGATTGTTTTCTCTAATATTTCTTCTCTTTATCACATTTGACTGAAGTGCCACTTGTAATCATTCAGTGCGCCACATCTGGCACATGCTCCACGGTTTGGCCACCCCTATGACAGATTCAATTTTGAAACAAACTGAAGGAAACCGAGAAAAAATTTAAAAAATTATCCTATTTTTGTTTTAGAATTCGCTTTATTTTGGAACAAATTTTGAATCTTCCGACCTCCGGGAATGGAGTCGGATTACCCCGGCCCCCTGCTTATCTTATCTATGCCCATGCGAGCAATCTTTGAGAATACATAACAAAATGTTATATTGAAATCAGCTTAACAGTTATAGTTAAAGATAAATACATAAAAAATGAAGTCGGTCGAAAAATTCACTGAATGAATTTAGAGTGTTTGGTGTATAATGTTGATGAAGAACAGTAATATAACAAGGAACAGAGGGCGAGCGATTCGTTTCTAACACATTTCTTTACAATCTCTACGCGCCAATTATGTATATACAAATATTTATAAATATACTATACAAATATTTATAAATATATTTATAAATATACCAAACTGTCCACATTTTAACTAACCCACTATAGCAGACAGGAGAAATTACGTCAAATCGAGGAATAACTCAGATATAAATGTACTCTGAAAATATTACCCATGAATCCGTGCGCTCTCACTTAGACGAGACAAGGCGCCTCCTTGCGGTATCAATATGAATTATTTCGAACATATAAAAAGAAACTCCCTCCAGACGTCATTGCATTAATAAAAGCGTGTTTTAAATCTTACTTTCTTTTGCATGTGGGTGGAATAAGCTTCAAGAATACTGTCTACGGCGCATCTCACAATTTACGTATAGAAATACCCAGAAACCTGTCAATTCTAGATGTAATGGATGTAACAACTCATTTAAATTCTAGATTCAAATAATCGAAATATAATTTGTAAGTTGTGTTTATTTTTTTGCGTTCCAAGTTCAGTTAGTTTTGCTGCACCTAAATTTTGCCGACGTAGTCAGTCGTCTACCTTGCCAATATCAAAAAGACATCCCTAGCGACCTTTAATACCTTTATTTTAGTAATTATGTGAAAAAGTTATCGCTAATCCTTTCATAATGTCACATAATGCAGCCATAACAAAAGCGGAAATGAAAGCGTTATCTTGTGACATTAAAACTCAACTTTTAGATCGTCTTGACCTGGACAAGATGCTACGTCTGTGGATAAGCATTTTGATTTACTCGTATGAAGTTTCAGTAAAAATTATCAAGAAAAATGAAACTGTGATTATAAAGTCTATAAGTGCTAAAACATCATCAAACACAAGAGAAATGCTTAAGGTCATAACTGGGAAACTTATGGCTTATTGTATTATTTTAGTTGATTTCTAAAGATTGGACTCAATCTTTTATTTTTATAGATGCAATATATATTTAATGCGAATTGTTTTACACGCCTTCTTCGGAAAATGTATCTATCGAGTAACAACAGAATTAGGTTGATTTCTTTTTAAAGCGCTTCACTACACTTCTTATGTTAATCTAATTTGAGTAATCACGTTTCATTTTTTGAGGGGAACTTTTAAGATAAAATCAAAGAGATAAAAGTTTAGTTAAAAGAAAATACGCAAATAGACCTCTTTACTCTTGTTCTTTCATGACAGTATTTTGAAATTTAAATAAAAATTCTTACATCAAAAATTATCGCATAAGATTAATACTCAAACACGAATACAGATATTTCTATAAGTGGTATTTAACGATGGTTTAACGAAGAACAATAAATATATATATATGGGTATAAAAGCGTACAAGGTGACTTTTAAAACGATACACACAAAAATTAAAGAACAAAAAGAATTTATTTACTCTATTTAAAATCCGTATTTTGAAAATATTATGTTCTTATTACTTTATGGCAGTGTAATTCTTACGCATTGATTTTAGATATAAATCAAACTAACATTTTATCATTCTTTCTATAAAATTAACTTAGCAAAATAAACGTCGCCAGAACGCATTAGAAAATTAAAAAATTGTATTGATAATTTTAATGAAACTTTTATCATAATTAAATAAACATCAAAGAAAAATCGATAACTTCTTTTTGCAATGCAATCAAGGGCAACCATCTAATTGACACTTTAATGTTTCCATAAATCTATTCTTCGAATAACAATTTAAATAAATTATCTTTAGAAAAGATAAGGGAACTATCTCTGTTATTCGTTGTAGAAATTTACTAAAGTTGAGAGCAAAATGCTTTCTGTGCATGCTTTTATCATGATTTGTCGTTACGTGTTGAAATAAAATCAATCATTTGTTATTTGCCTCATATCATATAAAAGAAGGGACTTATTGCTGAAGCCGTGAATCAGTAAGTTTGAAATTGTTATAACATTGGTTTCACTTATTTTTGAAAATCCAATTACTGAAAAACCTTAATGAACTGGAAGAAGTTACTCCTGGTTCGAATTGACATCAAGACGACGGAATATTATTCTTATGCAAACATCATCAACTGTATTGTAACTTGCGTAAGTTAATCACAAATAAATTTTTGAATTGGCCTGAATGAACTTAGCAGACGTAGCTTTTAAAGTTATTTGATTTTAAATGGTCAGTAATGAAGTATAAATGTTAAAGTAACGCCGATCATAAGCTGCATTAAAACTGAAATTGTTGAATTAGACTTATTCTATTTATTAAAGCTAACCTTTTCAAACATTAAGATATAGGCTTGATGTTTTGGAAGTATTTACTTGTGTTGCATCTTGACACCAAAAGGACAGTAAAAAGGTCAGATTTTGAGTTATTCAAAATACCAAACATGCTTTGCATTCTTAATAACTTTTGAATTATTCTTATTTCGAAGCTTGTTTTTAAATAAAAGGATCTAAAAGAATTTTTTTCAGTGTAATGGAATCACTAAAAAAAAGCAATAAAAGTCATGAGGTTACATTTTTCTCTTCAGAAAAAGGAAGATCTCATAACTTTTTCTCACTGAACTCACATCAGGTTTCAAAAGAGAAACAAAACTTCTTTGAAGGATTCCGTCGACTATTTTTTATATATGGACTCGATATCGAGCTAAGGCAAACTCAAAATATGAATCCGAAAAATATTTTAAAGAGTTGTAATGTAAGAGCTCTGCTAATTAATATCGCATTTTTAGACTTAATCATAGCTCTATTTTTATTCGATATTCCAGCCGCGGAAAGAAGACAACGCAAAGAGAGTATAGTTCGAAAAATTTCAGAACTAACTGCCATGTTGTTGTGGTATAGCATGTTTTCTAAAAGAAGTGCGATTGGCAATTTGATGGTAAAAATAGACCGTCTAAGCAAGGAATTGAACGTACCGCAACCAATAGTGTTTAAATATCTTGGATTTGTATGTTTAGTTGTTAGTTATGTAGCATACATTTCAAGTGTGTTGATATTTGAGAGGATTTTATATTTGAAATTTTACGGAACCTATTATAGCTTCGGCATAGTTTACTCCAACGAAATAATTCAATACACTATGACGCTTTTTACTTATTTCATCTACAGTTTTTATATTTATGCTTTCCAAGTTTTTGTCGCCTTCTTTTATTGCACTCTTTGTCGTTATGTTAGAAATATACTCGTGTCGTATACAAATTTCGCCAAGGAAATGATGAACAGCAGATGTTCGGAAATGAACTGCAAACGCCGTGCAGCTTTCGAACTTTACGATAAAATTACGGGACTCATGGAATTCTTTGATGACACGATGTCATTTGCAGCCTTATGTCTGAGTTTGCTTTATTCCGTTTCTGTCTTTTACTTCTTCATTAAATCGGCTCGAGACCTGGATAAGAATTCCGCTCCCAAGCTCGTGTTTTCGGCCGTGTCAAGTTTAATAGGTTTTCTAGCTTTATCGTCGTTTGCAGCTGGTGTAAATGAAGCCGATAAAATGGCGAAACGAATCAATGGCGAATTGCTGAAGCAGGAATGGGAATTCCACCAGAATCAGTGCATTTCAAAATGGATCCCTCTTCATTTCGCGGACAGTGAAAGAGCGTTTAAGCTTTCAGGTTGGGGCTTCTTCTTTTTTACAAGAAGTTTTATACCAGTGGCATTTGGAAGTCTTTTGACTTATACCTTATTGTTGATACAGCTGGACAGATCATCATCGCAAATGACACTGACATAAACAAGTAGTTTGAAGTTACATCTTCTGAACAACAGAAGGAACAGAAAAATACAGATATGGAATTAACGATTCTTAGTTTTGTAATTTTAGAGAATAAAAAAAAATATGCAGTAGGAAGTTTAGTATCATATATCTGAAATCTCAAGTTAACTTATTTATAGTCAAATTCTTATCAACCCGCGATCCAGTTACCGTCTGCTTTACGCGAGACTTTAATATGACTTCTTAAATAAGTACTCACTTGTGATATGACCCATAGACACTATTGTATCATGATTCGTATTGTTCTTTTTATGAAATTCAAATTCATCTTCAATTCTTATTAACGTCACGATCTATTAAGAGAAGACATTAATATTATTCTTTCCTTAAATTTCATATCAATAAATCACTTATTTTCACGAACGGAAAATGTTCAAATTTCCTTTTTTTTTTAAATAAGAAATTGCTTTTAAGATCTCGAGGTCAGTTACTATAGCAATACGTTCAAAAATTGCATAAGTCAAATTTTTAGTGTTACAAAGTTTTTTTCCTTTTATAAGGAAGATCTGTAACAATTTAAAAAATAATGTAAAAAGAGTATAAATATCAACGAAAAGCTTTTGCGATGGGGGAAAGACTCAATGTTATGAAACAAATTCGATAAAGGGAAAGAGACGCAGAAATTGCCTGAATCTGCTTGAGTATCAATTATGTGAATAGTTAAGCTGACAGCCTAAACTAGAAAACAATATTTTTTTTTAAAAAAAACAATTTTTTGAACATCTTTTATGTTGTTAGGAGAAATAGTAGATAAATATATAAAAACACCTCTGAAATTTGAATTAAAATATTGTACTTTTTGAAAAAAAAAATGGTTGATTTCAAAGAAATTTCACTACATTTGGACTAGAATTGGCCTTCTCTATAAAGGAGCCTGGGAACAAAAAATTATTTGAGCACCTAAATTTTTTGTAAAGTAAAAAAATTATAAACGTGAACAAACATTACTAATACATATTTATCTAATGCGTGATTTTTTTTTTGTTAATACATTAATTACATCAGAAAAATTACAATTTTTTGCGATTTTATTTTCGATGCTTAATATAACAAATACACTTAAGCGTTCTACACACATGCTTGACAAAAAAGTTCACTTTTTCTGGGAATTCTCTGGAGTTCCCTAAATCAAATAATAAGTAATCATTCGCGTCATCAAGAATTAGTTTGAAGATTGCGAAAATAATGTTTACGATAATATGAACTTTACGTTATACTAACAAAGATAGGAATATTGTCAAGTTTTATGTGCAAGAGTACAATTACTTTAATTCCTGATTATGTTTGGACCCCCTCAATCTCGGGTTCTGGATGTATAGCCTCCTTTGCAACCCAGAATGGCCGGCACAGATTTTGACTGAAACGGCTAACACCGTATAAAAATTCTAATCCAACTACATTAATTTCCTTTACTTTCAATATCTAAATAACAGTTATCTTCAAATAGAATCAAAATCTAAGTGAAAAAACAAAATTTTAAAATTAACTCGCAATCGTACATTCTAATACGGACATTTCTGTAATTTTTTTTTTTTTTCAACTTTTTCTTCATAAAAACAACCCTAAATAAAAATGTATGCAAACTTTTGCTTCCTTTAATAAGAATAGTGCAGACATAGAATAGAAAAAATTTACATATAACATAGAAAAGAATAGAATTTCATTAAGAATAAAACAAAACATTTTCTAAAAATTTCATAACATTTTCTCTATTCTATCTTGAGATATCATGTAAACGACTAGGAATTTGTTTCAAAACACAATTTTTAGAAAAACCCATTTAAAGCTTCATGTTATTGTGAAAAGCAACACACAACCTGGACAAAACAGTCTACAATTCACCCGGTTGATATGTCAAACCCCTTTTCTATCTGACTGAAATTTTTTTCTTTCTTTCTCTAAGCACATGCTTTTTTCTTCTTCATAATTTTGAAAAGGTTAATGAATGTCTTCTTTTTTTCGGTGATACGTCAATTTGGTTTGATTTTATCAACGTTGCACTTGAAGCATCACGAGGGCTATTGGCGACGGACTTCGGCCAAGTGACGAGGATGACACCTGAGCTGGAACTCCCCTCTCCTAACTTCCACAACACGCCAACGGAAAAAATTTGGACTCCGACAGACTTAACGGGCATCAGCCCCCGGCTACACGGCGAGTCTGTTATGGCATTAAGGCCTGAACCCGCAACTCGACAAAAACCCCAAGCCGTGTATCCGCGACCATGACCACTAGGCTACCGCTGCCGTCATACGACGGAAATCAAACTGCTTTAAAATACGGAGCATACAACAACCGACATTTAAGGACTACTCTTTCATTACTTCTATCAAACTGCTAGCACCTTCATTGAATTGAAAAACTGCTATGTACGCACGTAATTGTAAGATTTACAGTTCGACAAATTGTTATTTCGGAATTATATTACGAAGAAAACCATTAAAACCTTAGTGGAGTTTTGTGTCAGGCCATGCAAACACTTTTGTAATAGTTTTTGGACATATAATTTCATGTAAATAAGTTTAATTAAGTTTATAACATTTTTATGGATGGATCTAATGGATTTGTCACATAATGTTTTACCCAGACCTTTCGGTCCCAGAACTTTTAACCTGCTGTCTGTTCCTGGTGGACATTGACCATGCAAAGGACAGTCATTACTGAAACAGCTGTGGTAAAAAGCAGCAACAATTGCGTTTTGCTTACTTTAAAAATCGTTTATAATGCCACGAGTAGCAATTCCATAAATGACTTTTCTTTGGTTACACGTATAATGTCAAATGTATAGCTTATCACTTTTTACTCTAAATTTTACAGTCCGTTCAATCTGCACAGCAGAATTCAATGAAAATGTTAAGCATGTTATGGAAAAAAATATTTTTTGATGAAACGCAACCCTCTGAGTTGTAACAACTTGTAAATATTTCTCTCAATTCATTTGCTGAAAATGAAAATTTACCACTTCTTTCATTAACGCATTTATTTGATATATAAGCTGAAAATTACCCGTTTGCTGATGATTAATTCTTAACCTATTGATGATATAAATGAAACGCATAGCGTCACGTGCGTTGCATTATAACGTTAAAAAGAAGAATTGCTTATATTTATTTCTTTGATTAATCTCCTTTAAGAATCAGAGAATTTCTGTTATTTAAAGGAAGTCTTGATGCTGAGGCTTTTTAACGAATTTTTGTGCGGGGCACTAATTGTGCCTCGTCGAGCTTGCGGATGCGTTCTTTTCTGTCTATTCATGATTTTGATTCCTAATTCTATTGAATACCCTCCATGTAGCGGGACGAGGTCGCGGCACACACCATTATTACAACCAGGTGGTGGTTATGAACGCAAACTCGCAGCCGGCGTTCTTTTCCTCGTTTGTGGGTTTCGCGTCCTGATGAAATTGAAAACCCGCCGTCTACCGGAGATGATGAACGTTAAGTCTTTCGAGGTCCCAAGTCCTCCATTCGACGTGATGAAGTTTTAAGAGGAATGTAAAAACTCCGATGTCATCGTCATCTATTGTCCGCGGTTCAAAATTACGAGATCTGTCACCAATAGTCCTCGTGTTATTTCTGAGGGCGTATATAAATAATCATACATACATAAAATGGTTGACGAGCGTCAGCGAGTCATCGCTTTTGCTCAGAATGTAGGGTTGGAATGCAGTTTAGCGTAACCCCCCCCCCCCCTAGTTATGAAATTAGGTTTAATTTCGTCCACCTATGCATGTCCTAAATGTGGTGTTGATGTGAGTCAAAAAATTCCTTCTTTTCCGCTACGCGGACTTAAAGGTTTCGTCAAAAAAAAAAAAAAAAAACCCGCCAAATTTGGCGATTTTTCAAATCTCGCCAAGTGGTTACGCTAAACTGCATTTTCACCTAATGTAGGAATAAGTGGTGAAGGAAAAGTCCAGCAGATGGCGTTTCTCGGCAAGATGAAGTAGTTGGAATTATAGAATGAAGAAAAATAAATCAGAGGAGTACCCGTAATACCATTCAGAATCAACACAATGTGAGTTCAATGTACCGAATACGAAATACAAATGGAGTTGCTATAATCCTTACGAGAAGTGAAGTATTTTTAGACAAATAAAGAGAATCACTATGGAGGTTTTAAGGGAAGAGAACATTTGGTTGTCTTGTAGGCGAAAATGAATTTTGAATGAGAATAGGTAAAAATATATAAACAATCAAATTCACATCAAATCAGATATGACTCCGTTGTCTAAAACAAAATGTGGTAGCTAAAGTGTTTTTAACCCTAAATAACAAATTTGTTCTTTATTACATTATAACTAATCATTTGACTCGTGGACTATGAACTAAAAACAAGGATATTTTTTATATATATATTTTCTTTATTTTCATTTCAAACAACGTAAAAGTTTCATTTCAACAACTTAAAAAGTATTTAAATACTTTAAAATAGAAAATTGGTAAAAATTTGCAAATGTTTTCATAGCGAATGTTGAAAGTAAGCTCTTCACATTCCTCTGTACATTATCGCTAAGCATTCGATTGTTAGACGATAATTACAGTAAAGCTCTAAATGTAACAAATATACAACTGTATTTATCACCTACCGATAACTCATTTTACTATCAGGTTGGAGTATAATTGTCAGGGGGTTTTATTGCCGTCTCATTTGTTACTTAAAATTTACAAAATAATTTATTAATTTATGAATAGGAATAGTCTTGTGTAGTTAGGTTATAAAAATGCGGTTCGATACCCATACTTACATTCATTATATTATGCGGGGGAGGGCCATTTAATAACGAGAACGACGTTGCTGCAGAAGTTGTACGCATGCGCCAAATACCAGCCATCGACATCTAATTAGCTTAAAGTATAGGTTGCCAAAGTGGTCCGTAGGAGAACACACGGGGGTCCACAGAGACGTGAAAAGAAAACAGGGGTTCACAAGTTGTAAGTGGGGGTCCAAAAAAAAATTTCTGGTTTTCATAATAAAGAACAAAAATTTTGGCTTGGATTTACCTATCAACGTAGGCAGGTAACATTATTCACTAAGTAGGTACTCAAAAATATTCGAGATTCAATTCAAACATAGAATTGAATAGAACAATAGATAATAGTACAAGTGTACACCACATGTCGAGACTTGCAAAGTGCCGCCCGTGCGCCCGCTCGTCCGGGATGCTTGTTTAGACCTGCAAAGGGATGAAATGCGACTTGCGCTATGCTTGCAATCTACATTAGTATAAATACGAATGCCAAGAACAAAACGTTACTCATTTGTTTCCGGGATTTTGAACATAAAAGTGTGACTGTGAGTGAATCGATGTCAGTGTTTGCAGTGCCGGAAAAAGTAAGTATCTGCCTATTTGTTATACATATTTTTATTGTATATTGTAATTTATCAACCATATTATATTTGTTTTACTATTTGAGTGTAGTAGGTAGTTATGTAGTAAAAATTAAGTACTAGAAATTATTCAAAACTTCTTTAAAGGAACAAAAAGCCAGGGAAGATTAAACTTTAGGTACCTAGGTACTTTTTGTTTAAAAATATTTATTTACGCACATATAACCACAAGTATTATTTTAATAAATAGGACACAAGAAAATGTGCTACTTTTTTTTTCTTCTTAACACCCCCAATTTAGGGTGATATTTTTTAGGAGTTTTGGGAATACAGTAGAAATGTAGCAGCAGGGGGTCTACCGAAAATAGTAAAACTTTGAAAGTGGTCCACGAGAAAAAAAAGTTTGGGACCCTCTGGCTTAAAGCCTTTCCTTTCGAATGTTGTGGCGCTCGTTTCTATAAACAAATCCGTATACCCTTAGCCTTCGTTCAAATGTGAGATTTTTTTTTGTTTCGTAGGAAAAATGACAAGTGATCAACAAAATGTTGTGATATTTCACATGAGACTTGGAAAAATTGCCACTGAAAATTATAATTTACTGAAAGAAGTGTATGACAATGAATGCTTAGCGCATGCTCGTGTATGTGAGTGTTTTAAGCGTTTTTAAGATGGCCAAAAAGTCGTTGAAGAGGATTCCCGCTCGGATCACCCTCCCACTTCAAAGACTGGTGTCAATATCGAAAAAAAAATTTTTTTTCTACTTCGATTCTACCATCGGTTACGCACTCGTGCGATTGCTGAAGCTGTAAGAAACGACAATGAATCCGTACGACAATTTTTTCCACCACGATAATGCGCCAGCTCAATCCCCAATGTCTGTCATGAGGTTTCTAGCCAAGTACAGCTTCTCAGTATTAAATCATCCGCCTAATTCGCCGGATCTTGAGCCATGCATTTTACGAAGGCGATTTATTGTGTTTCGTGGAACATGAGCGGATTCAAGCATTGGACAATCATCTTAAACGGGATTTGTTATTGGTGGGAAAATGACGATGAGCGTTGACATAGTGGCGAATTCCAAATAATGATAATCTATAAGCTGCAATTCAACATCTGGGAATCCGGAATAGTCATTAAAATTTTTTATTGCTGAATGTTTTTATGTTTCTTTATTTCATAATAAATACCGATTAAAAACGCCCGTTATTTATGCACCAATCGAACAGTTATAAAGGTAGCGTGAGCGCAACGGAAACTTCTCGAATTTCCAATATTGGGAGAGTGAGTGAGTGACTGTGATGTTTTATGGCGCAAGAGCGATATTGGGAGAAGTCGTTAGTCTATTAGACGAACAATTATTTTGAAATAAAAGCACCTGTGTACTAAAACTTTTTTATGAACTATTAAATTCAATGATAACTATTGATAGTGATTAATATAAAAGCTCTCCTTTGTAAAGGGATAGCACATGTTGCAAAGTGCGTCTTAATAAATCTACCGCGGCGGAAAAAAATGTTTGAATTGATTATGGCTGAATCCCGTTGACGATGACATTGTAGTTCAATGGTCTGCCAGAGGTTGGAGTGCTCTATAAGCCCAAATCCTGTAAAATAAAAGTCTCTTTGGAAAGGTGGATGTTTAATTTTAAGGAGAAAGTTCTTGCTGAGTTGTGTTGAAAAAATCTTGAGGATTGGATGGAGAAAAACAGAGATATCGAGGTTTGAAGTTGAAGAGATTTTGGAGCCATCTATTGGATGAATGATGAACTGCTTTGGGAATCGAAGAACCGAGAGTCGAAAAAATATTGCAGAGAGATTGTAGATGAGATCAAGCTATTGGATTGGCTGTTGAGTGAGTTGAAGCGATGCTGCTATTGGCTGCCAGCGTGTGAGTGTAAGTTGCTATAAGTTTGTTGGGTGGAGCTTAAAAATTTTGGTGAGTGAAAAAAAGGTTGATGTCTGAGATGATAATTAAGTTTAAAATTGGTGAAAAAATATGAAAAGAGGGTGAATTAAGGTGGGTTGTAGTCAAAAAGTATTTTCCTGGGTCTTTTAGTTTTAGAATTGATTTGATATGTTTCTAGATTTTGAATATTTGGGTTATTTATATTTTCTAGAGAATTAAAATAAATTGTGGCAAGTTTTTGAATATGTTGTTTAAATGTAGATAATTGAAGAGCTTTGTAGATATCTTTACTTTTCATGTACATGGAAGCCCTAGCGATCATCCTGATAGTAGAGCTCTGGGAATTTTCAAGAATATTAAGATTTGTTTTAGCGCAGTAAGTCCAAATTAGGCCTGCGTAGCTAATAAGAGGTCTCATAATGGCAGTAAAGATGAGGAGTTTGTTTTGTAAATTCATGGAAGATCTTCTATTGATTAAAGGATAAACTTTGTGAGAAATTTTTCTGAATTTATCTCTGGTGTTTAGGATGTGTTTTTTCCAGGTCAGATGTTTGTCGAAAGTTAAACCTAAATATTTAGCGGAGGTATCCCAAGGGATTTGTTTTTGGAAGAAGGTGGGAGGTGGGGGGTTTGTTCTCCTTTTAGTAAAAATAACCGCTTTGGATTTTTCTACGTTAATTTTAATTTTCCATTTATTAAAGTAATTTTGGAGTAGTTCAAGGTGTTTATTTAAGGCGAAAGTTACTGTTTTAGGGTTTTTAAATTTAGCGACGATGGCCGTGTTATCTGCATACATGTTTAAGGTTGAGAGTGAGTAATTTGGAATGTCGTTTAGGTAATAATTGAATAAAAATGGTCCGATTTAACTTCCTTGAGCTACTCCAGAGTTTATTTTACGAGGGGTGGAAAGGGATTCTTTAATTCTGACCTGGAAGAAACGTTCGTTGCAGTAGGAATGGATGAGTAGAATGAAGGGGGGGGGGAGGTGGAAAATTATCGTTGATCATTTTATATGTTAATCCTTTGAGCCAGACTCTGTCGAAAGCTTTAGCTATGTCCAGGAAGACTACTCCGATGGATTTTTTTTTTTTGAGTGAAACCTGAGGAAATAATTTCTGTTAGTTTGAGGAGAGGGTGGAGAGTAGAGAGTTGGGGGTGAAACCAAATTGATTAGGGTTATTTAGATTGTTAGTTGTTAAAAAGTATTTAAGTTTTTCAAGAATGATGGATTCTGTAAGTTTTCCTAGGGTGGAGAAGAGAGATATGCGTCGATAGCTGTCGGGAAGATGTGCATTTTTTCCGGGTTTTAAGATTGGAAAGATTGTAGCTATTTTCCAGTTTTGAGGGAAGTGGTTATAGAAAAGAATTTTATTAATGATAATAGTAAGAAGGAAAATAATTTTGAGTGGTAGATTTTTAAGCATTTTATTAGTGATAGTGTCTTTGCCGGGGGCTTTTTTGTTTTTCAGTTTCTTAATAAAGTCGATGATATTCTGTGGGGTGGTGGGTGTGGGGTGTTCGTGAGGCGGAGGGGAGGAGAGGAAATTTTGAATAGTGAGTGTTACGTTTTTATCAAAATCGGGATCTGTGGATTGATTATTCTGGAAATTTTGTTCAAGTTGGTCAGCAAGTGTTTCTGTTTTTTGTTCATTAGTGATAGCGGTGCCGTGTTGTGTGTCAAGGGTGGGGATTGTCGATCTTTTATTTTTAAAAAATTTTGTAATATTCCAAAGTGAGTTGTCTTGTGTGCTTAAGTTTTCAAGTTTAAGATTCCAGGTTTTTTGTGAAAATTTATGAACTTCTTTTTTAATTTTATTTTGTAATCTATTAATTTGTGTTTTAATGTTAGGATTAAGGAATCTTTGATATTGTTTACGAAGGTTATTTTTGGTTTTAATGAGGTCTTTAATGTGCGAGGGGGTAAAGGATTTATTGGTGTGTTTAACTGGTTTAGAGGCATGTTTGTGAGAATTAATAATGTTATCAGTGAGTGTATTTATGTTGGTTTCAAGTTGTGTGTTGTTGATGTCTGCTATATTTAAAAAATTTGTGGTGTTGTGAAGGTGAGATGTAAAAGCTGACCAACATGTGTAAGTGGATCTATTATTTAATTCATATGGTATGTTGTATGTGAATTCAAATAAAACAGGGTTGTGGTCAGAGCTGAGTTCAGGGATAGAGGTAATGTTGTGGGGGTGGTGAAATTCCCTAATAAGGGCTATGTCTATTGTAGATTGGGAGTTATGGCCGAAGCGGGTGGGTGTAGTGGAAAAAAGAATTGTGAGGTCTAATTTATTAGCAAAATGGTTGAGTTGATTACCGCGAGTGCTGTTTCTGTGACAATTCCAATTTTGATGGTGAGCTTTAAAGTCTCCAAAGATGATGCAATTATTATTTGTTTGTAATATGCTTTCCAAATCAATAGTGAAAAGATGGGGGTCAGTGCTGCGGGGAACACAGATAGAAATGATGGTGATTGGATCTTGATTAGGTGGAGTGAGGGCTATGGATGTAGATTCAACCCATTGGTACGGTATGGTTGGGAGGTAGTGATGCTTAAGATTTCTTTTGATGAGAATCATGGTTCCAACGGAAGCAGCTTCCTCAGTGACACGATCATTTCTATAGATGGTGTAATTTGGAATAAAGATGTTTTGGTTAATATTTAGGTGCGTTTCTTGAATTAAAAAAAAGATCTGGTGAGTATTTGGAGATAAACTCCCTAAGCTCTATTATTTTGGATTTAACGCCATTGGCGTTCCATGAACATATCCTGAGACCCAGGGGGTTAAAATTTAAGATAGGGCTATTAATCATCGAGATTGTTATGCATAATGGCTTCTAGTATAGCAAATTTTTTTATTTTCTTTAGATTTGGCATTTTTTATTTTTGGGAGTAGAGTGAGAAGACCAGGTATCAGGGAGAATATTTCCGCTAATTCCTTTAGTTGATCTATGGCTGTTAGCAGGGCGGTGATTGGATTATTGTCATTTCACTTTCTGCTAGGTCTGGATTTTTCAGTTTTTCTTGTGGAAGGGAATTTCTGGGGTGGCGCCATCTGTTGATTGGAGGAGAGAGCATTTGCGTATGAAAAGTTTTCTTTGATTTTGCTGGAAGAGGTCTTAGTTTTCGAGCCTTTTGGTGATTTTGGGAAGGCTTTACAGCCTCCGTAGGATACAGCGTGGCCTATTGTGTTACAGTTGATGCATATGATGTCTTCGATCTTGCCCTGGATTTCGCAGTCTCTGGTTGTGTGTTCGGGAGCATTTGATACATCTCGGTTCCGTATGACAGTTTTGTGATGAGTGATGAAAATGATTGCAGTAAAAGCACTGAGTCACTTTCTTTTATTTATATTGATCTACAGAGATAGACATGTAACAAATGTTTGTGATTTCATATATTTTTTAGTTTTTATCGTTTCTGGGCAGGGTCACCATTAAGACCGGAAGTGGCAGTTTTGTACAGCGGTTCATTAGTTGATTCACTTTAGAGTATGTGAAGCCCATTTCTGTGAGTTCTTCGATATCAGTGATGGGAGTATCCCGCGGGAGTCCTTTCAAAACAATTTTCAAAGGCCTAATATCTTTAGGCTGAATCACATAATACTGGTATTTGGTGTTTTCCAGCGTCTTTGCTAATTTCCGGTATTCATCATGAGTGTCTATGAAAAGTTTAATATACTCTCCTGACAACCTGGTCCTGAGTTTTGGTACGGCTGATGTAAGTTCTTTCAGTTGGTTTCTATAGTTTTTATGTATTTTTAGCATTATTGGTGGTGGTAGGTTTTTTGGAGGAAATGTTTTTTGAGTTTGATTTTTAACAGTGGGTGTGTGAGAGTGAGTGGTAGATGGTGGGTTTGTTGGTAAATTTTTTTCAATTTCCGAAATAGTAAGACCAGCGAACTTATTTTGGGTTTGTAATGGTAAGTTAAGAGTTGTGGTTAAATTGAGTTGTCGTTTTGTTTTATTTTTTGGTGGTGTGGTAAATCCGTCGGAGTCAGTTTTTCTTTTAATGGTGCTACGAGTGGGTGTGGATGGAGGTGTGTGGTGTGCTGGGCAGCCTGCAGCATCGCAAGGTGCTATAGAAGAGTACTCACCCGTGAGAAGTTCTCTTTGGTGAATAAGTCCTTGGATCATTTTGCAGTAGTTTGTGTATATCGGGTGGTTTTGCAGTCCTTACCGTTCCAGGTTCTTGATAAGTATTTGAGTATGATCAATTGAGTCAGTGTAAGTTTTGAGTTCCATTTCAAAGAGTTTTTTCCTCTGGCAAGTTGAGTGGAAGTTTTCAGGTTGCGTGGGAGTGGAGGCATGTGAGGAACTTTAATTAGATATCATATCTTGGTCGGGGAGAGATTCCAAGTCCGATCCCATGGTCATAAATTGGTAGAGACAGAGAGAATGGGGTTAATTTCCCGCGCAAAAAAGCACTAAAAAGTGCTGCTGGGGAAGTTAGAATTAGTCAGAAGCGGTTTATATAAGCGAGCGTGATTTGCAACTCACAAAGCTATGGTTGTTCTTCTAGCTAGGAAGTATCACCCTCTCTTCACAGAGGAGTGTGGGATGTCATAAATATATACTTGTAGGTCAGCTTTTCTTAAGCTTTTGGACACACACCTTGCGACCTGGAATATATACATTTTAGAGACACAGTTTTCAGCCAGAAAACTTCTTCTCTGTTGCTAGTTTTATTTGTTGATAGTAAGTAAACATAAAGAGAGGTATAAGTAATATAGTGACCGAATTTCAAAGAAATCGGTAGAAAAAAGAGAAAGATGAAAGTCTCAGTCGAAAGGGAGAAACGGTGGAGTGGCTGGGGTGTGGGAAAGATCGAAGGGGGAAGGGTGAGGGTCTTCGCGGAGAGCGAATCGCACTTCAGTCCCCGTCAGAGAGGGACGCGATTATGGGTGAATGGAAAGTATTAGCTTATATATCAAATGAGTTATTAAAAAAGTGGTAAATTTTCATTCCAACAACAATAGTAATATCAACTCAATTTTTTTTTTTTTTTTACTTGTGATTAAAATTCAGAGTTGCTTCATTTCAGCTGAAATATTGATTTATAACGTGCTTTGCATTTTCATTATATTTAGCTGCAAAGAGATTGGATGGATTGCAAATTTTCTTCTGAGTAAAAGGCGAAAAGTCCTCACTTTAGTATGATGGGAAGTTTGTAGAGTGAGTTGCTAGTTCACGTGTCGTCCTCGTTAATAAACGGTAGTTTAAAATTATGAGGTCCGTCGCCTTAAGCTTTCTTAGTATGTCATTAATGAAACAATCAATCGTTCCTCCTCGTAAAGTGGACAATTTTTATTGTCCTTCCTACTTAAACCACCGATTCAAGGTCACGCTTCAAGAATCGGTTTGCTAATTTATATTTGTTTATTTATTTACTTTTGCATTAGTCTGAGAGATAACTCATCATTCAAAGCTTCGATTCAATTCGGAAAAAAAAAAAAAAAAAAAAAAGGTCGAGTGATTCGAAGATTCTTAATATGTTTAGGCAATGCAAGGCCTCTATTTATCAATAAAGAATTTCGGCGACAGATTCTTCAACATCTGCTTCGCAGCCCTAGATCTAATTCAAAGCAATTAGCATCTTTTGAGTCTGCTTAAATTGCTCCTAAACTGCAAATCTGATGCTGAAATCGAAGTTTATAATTGGCTGAGACAACAATCCGCAGACTTCGATGCAGCAGATATTGGAAAACTCATATACAGATGAGATAAATTTAAAGGACAGTATGTAAAGAGTTAAACACGATTTTTAAAAATAAATATTTTTCTTTTCTTTTTTTTATTAGCATTTGCATACTACTTACTAATGCTAATCCTCGTTAACGTGCAAAATTTTTAAGTTCCCGAAACAAAATGAAGTAATATATATAACGAACGCTTATAATTTTCATTTTTACGAAACGGTGTCATCTACGAAGAAATTCGGTACCATATTTCATCGCGGGAAGTATTTTGTTCTAAACCGCTCTGCCGTAAGTCAAATAGTTGATTTTATATTAAATTCTGTAATTTGTTAGGGTTTTCTGGTTCTCCTCCCCAGTATATAACTTATGTATTAGAATACACCATATCTCTTATCTGTATTAGAATACACCACATCTGTATTAGAAATTTTTCTGGTAGCTGATACTAATCATGGATTATAAACTTACAAAAATCTTTTTTCATCTTAGAATTCATATTGTTGTGAATCGAATACAAATTGTGTGTGCATCAGAGTAAATCACGATATTGTTAAGTTAATACATAGTTGTCGATTACAAATTCTTCACCAGGAAAGGAAGCAAACAGCAGAATATTATTTGCTGCGCATATATCTCTGAAACAAAGGATTTTTTTAAAGTATACTTAAACATATGTGCAGTAGTAACAACTTTAAATATCATTTAATTGATTTCTAACGTGTATTCAAATATTTCGATAATTTATAATAACAATTCTGTTGATATATATCAAAGCCAAATTAAAAATGCTCACCCTTGTTTAATTTCCTTTCATTCTTACTAGCACATTCAGCCATGTTCATTTTTCAAGGTTGACGCATCGATTCAGCAAAAAACAAAAAACATTTGTGACATAAGTATCGACCGAACCATCAACAACACGACTGATAAACTAACAATTCGCTAGTTAAAACTAACTATGCGCAATGCGCTGTAAAACAGACAATCCTGAACATTACTGCACATTCTACAGGAATCTGAGCCGTGTACCGATAAAATATAAAAGAAACCGACGATGCCAACTTGTAGCCTTTATTTCCTCAAATAAATAACACCGCATAGAAAGTAATAGGTTCCGATCCAAAATACCACTAAATAGAGTTCATCGAGAACTCATAAATTCCCCGATGTATTTGCAAGCGGATAGTTTTTTAAATTTTTATTTATTTATTTTTCATTTTTAAACACATTGATCTTTGAAGTTGTTAGTGTAAAAAAAACAATGTTGCCTTTATTCGGACGAGTAAGCAATTTTTTTTATCCAATGGAAATGTGAATATTATATTATTTTGATGCATAACTATAGCTAAATAAATATAAATCCACTTAAAGGATTCATAATCGTAAAGTAGCGGATAAATTCAACAAAAATAAAAACGGGAATTTTTAGAAAAAAATCTCTTGGATCCGTGGTATATTTTTTAATTTCTCTGTTCACAAATGACTTTTAAAAATGTTTTACCTGCAACACCAAAAATTATTTCAAACAAAAATATATTAGAATGAAAAATTGTTATAATTTTACGATAATTATTCTTTAAAATGTTTTAATATAACCATTTTCTTATTCCACATTTAACTTTATGTAACAAAATACACGCTTTCTAATTCTGCCACGAAAATGGAGGGTTACAATAAAAAAAAAAAAAAAAACACGACGTCATATGTATTTCTTAAGATACGTTGTATGTTTCAGTGTCACGTAAAAAACTTTGAACAAAAAATGAACGTCGACAGGTGCAAGCATTTTTTCTTACTCCAAAAACACCTGTTTGAATTTCTCTTGAATTTATGTGTTACTGAACGAATTCAATGTACTTGTACGAATATAAAAACAAATACAGTGTAAGTGTTTCGGAATTTAAGCTGTTAAAATTGACAAAGGTTCTCTTTTTCTTTGTAGGCTTTTTAAATTGTATTTTAGAGTTTATAAACATAACATAACTAAAGACATGCATAAAAAGGTCCTGGAGGAATTATCGAAGTGGTAGTCAAAAACAAAAAAAAAAAAAATTGAATATAGGGTCACAACAGTTGACAAATCTTCCAAGGAAATGACAGGTTCGAAAAAAGGCAAATGTAACCAACAGGAGGAGTATTTGAAAAAAATACCGAGAACAGCAAAAACACTGAAAGCCGAGCCAAATGTCTTATCCAGGTAACACACACGAACTGCATGTAAGAAAAGATAGAAAAATTGTCAGAAATTGCGGATATTATTGATGTAGACAGCGTTGTAGGATTTTTACAAAGTTCAGTTGATTTTGCCGCACTTAAATTTTGTTGCCATAAATAGTCACCTAGGTTGACTCTATCCAAAGGGCTGTCATAGCGAACTTTATTTTAGTAATTATAAGGAAATAGTTTTCGCTAATCCTTTCATAATGTCACATAATGCATCCATAACAAAAGCGGAAATGAAAGTGATCTCTTTTATATTAAAATTTGAATTTTAGATCGTCTTGACCTAGACAAGATGCAACGTCTGAGGGAAAACGTTTGGTCTACATGAAGTTTCATTAAGAATTATCCAGAAAAATGAAACTGCTATTATAAAGTCTATTTGTCCAGGAACAAAGTTAATTGCTAAAACATCATTATACACAAGAGAAATAAGATCATAACTGAGAAACTTATGGCTTATTGTATTATTTTAGTTGATTTCTTGAGATTGGACCCAATCTTTTATTTTTATAGATGCAATACATATTTTTATGCGAATTGTTTTACACGCCTTCTTGGGGAATGTATCTATAGAGTAACAGCAGAAATAGGTTGATTTCTTTTTAAAGCGCTTCACTACACTTCTTATGTTAATCTAATTTGAGTAATCACGTTTCACTTTTTGAGGGAAACTTTTAAAATAAAATCAAAGAGTTAAAAGCTTAGTTAAAAGAAAATACACAAATAGGCCTCTTTACTCTTGTTCTTTCATGACAGTATTTTGAAGTTTAAAAAAAAAATTCTTGCATCAAAAATTATCGCATAAGATTAATACTCAAAGACGAATACAGATATTTCTATAAGTGGTATTTAACGATGGTTTAACGAAGAACAATAAATATATATATATGGGTCTAAAAGCGCCCAATGTGACTTTTAAAACGATGCACACAAAAAGGATAGAACAAAAAGAATTTATTTACTCTATTTAAAATTCGCATTTTGTAAATATTATGTTCTTATTACTTTATGGCAGTGTAATTCTTACGTATTGATTTTAGATATAAATCAAACTAACATTTTATCATTCCTTCTATAAAATTAATTTTCCAAAATAATCGTTGCAGAAAGCATTAGTAAATTAAGAATTTTTATTGATATAATATTTATTGATACCTTCTTCCATAATTAAATTAACATCAAAGAAAAATCGACAACTAATTTTTTGAGTTCCAATCAAGGAACATAATTTCATTAACCTTTAATGCTTCCAGACATCTATTCTTCGAATAACAATTTAAATAAATTATCTTTCGTAAAGATAAGGGAACTATCTCTGTTATTGGTTGTAGAATTTTATTGAAGTGGGGGGGGGGCAAAATACTTCCTTTACATGCTTTTATTATACTCTGTCGTTACGTGTTGAAATAAAATCAATCATTTGTTATTTATCTCATATCTTATAAAAGAAGGGACTTATTGCTGAAGCCGTGAATCTGAAATTCTTATTACGTTGGTTTCACTTAATTTTTAAAATCCAATTACTGAAAGGTCTTAATAAACTGGTAGAAATTACATTTGTTTCACATAGACATCAAGACGACGGATTATTAATCTTTTGCAGTGCATTAGCAGCAAAGGCCATAAACTGTATTGTAACTTGCGTAAGTTAATTATAAATAATTTTTTGAATTGGCTGATTGCCTAGCTTTTGAAGTTATTTGACATTAAGTTGTCCGTAATAAAGTATAAATACTAAAGTAATGGCGATCATAAGGAAGCCTTATTCTATTAATTTAGGTTAACCTTTTTAAACTGATTAAGATAAAGCCTTATTGTTTTGAAAATATTTAATTTAATTTCAATTTGACACCAAAAGAATAGTAAAAAGATCAGATTTGGAGCAGTACAAAAGTACCAAAGGTCATAAAACTATTAAAAATCAGACATGCTTGGAATCCTTCATAACTTTTTGAATTATTCTTATTTCGAAGCTTACTTATAAATAACAGGATCTAAGAATATTTTTTTCTGTTAAATGGAATCACTAAAAGAAAGCAATAAAAGTCATACCGTTGCATTTTTATCTTCAAAAAAAGGAAGGTCTTATAACTTGTGCTCGAAGAACTCAAATCAGAGTTCAAAAGAAAAACGAAACTTCTTCAAAGGATTCATTCGATTATTTTTTATATTTGGACTTGATATCGAGCTAAGGCAAACTCAAAGTACGAATCCGAAAAATATTTTAAAGAGTTGTAATGTAAGAGCTCTGCTAATTAATATCGCATTTTTAGACATAATAATAGCTATATTTTTATTCGATATTCCAACCACAGAAATTAGACGACGCAAAGAGAGAATGGTTCGAAAAATTTCAGAACTAACGGCCATATTGTTGTGGTACAGCATGTTTTCTAAAAGAAGTGCGATTGGCAATTTGATGGCAAAAATAGACCGTCTAAGCAAGGAATTGAACGTACCCCAACCATTAGTGTTCAAATATCTTGGATTTGTATATTTAGTTGTTAGTTATGTAGCATACATTTCAAGTGTGTTGATATTTGAGAGGATTTTATATTTGAAATTTTACGGAACCTATTATAGCTTCGGCATAGTTTACTCCAACGAAATAATTCAATACACTATGACGCTTTTTACTTATTTCATCTACAGTTTTTATATTTATGCATTCCAAGTTTTTGACGCCTTCTTTTATTGCACTCTTAGTCGTTATGTTAGAAATATACTCGTGTCATATACAAAATTCGCCAAGGAAATGATGAACAGCAGATATTCGGAAATGAACTGCAAACGCCGTGCAGCTTTCGAACTTTACGATAAAATTACGGGACTCACGGAATTCTTTGATGACACGATGTCATTTGCAGCCTTATGTCAGAGTTTGCTTTATTCGTCTTCTGTGTTTTACTTCTTGATTAGATCGGCTCGAGACCTGGATAAGAATTCCGCTCCAAAGCTCGTGTTTTCGGCCATGTCAGGCTTAATAGGTTTTCTAGCTTTATCGTCGTTTGCAGCTGGTGTAAATGAAGCCGATAAAATGGCGAAACGAATCAATGGCGAATTGCTGAAGCAGGAATGGGAATTCCACCAGAATCAGTGCATTTCAAAATGGATCCCTCTTCATTTCGCGGACAGTGAAAGAGCGTTTAAGCTTTCAGGTTGGGGCTTCTTCTTTTTTACAAGAAGTTTTATACCAGTGGCATTTGGAAGTCTTTTGACTTATACCTTATTGTTGATACAGCTGGACAGATCATCATCGCAAATGACACTGACATAAACAAGTAGTTTGAAGCTTCGTCGTCTGAACAACAGAAGGAACAAAATCATACCGATATGGAATTAACGATTCTTAGATTTGTATTTTAGAGAATAAAAAAAATATATATATGCAGTCGGAAGTTTTGTATCATACTGAAATCTCAAAACGATTTTTTATTTTTTTCAGTTAACTAATTTACAGTCAAAATCTTATAATAAAAAATTATGCAGAGGTGCGGAATTTTAAGTGTTTGAAAATATTTTTTTTTCTTTTATAAGAGATTTCTGTAATAATTAAAAATAATTTGAAAAGTGTGTAAATATCAACGAAAGGCTTCTGCAATCGAGGAAAGACTCAATGTTATGAAACGTATTTGAAAAAGGGAAAGACAGGCAAAAAATGCTTGTATCTGCTTGAGCCTCAATTATGTGAATGGTTAAACTGACTGCCTAAGCTAGAGAACAATATTTTTTATGAAAAAATATTTAATAATTTTTGTTGTTGTTATTAGGAATATTGGATAAAAATATATAAAAAAACACCTTTAAAATGTTAATATAAATATTGTAGTTTTTTGATAAATTGGTTGACTTCAGGGAAATTTCAGTGCGTTTTGACCAGAATCGGCCTTCACTATAAAGGGGCCTGGGTGCAAGAAACTATTTGGGGCTTTAAAGTTTTTGTAAAATAAAAAAATATATATACTATCACGAGCATATATTATTTAAAGCATGTTTATTTAAAGCGTGATTTTTTTTTTCTTGTACATTAATTACTTCAGAAAAATTTCAATTTTAGCAATTACGTTTTCGATGCTTAATATAGCAAATACATTTAAACACTCTGCACACATGCTTGACTAAAGGGTTCAGTTTTAGTGGGGATACTCGGGAGTTCCCCAATCAAATAATAACAACTAATCATTCGCATCATCAACAATTTGTTTGAAGATTGCCGAAATTCATAGATATACTATATTAATGTTTACGATACTATAAACTTTATATCATACTAACAACGATAAGATTGTTGTCAAATTTTATGTACAAGAGTATAATTATTTTAATTCCTGGTCATATTCGATCCCCCTCAATCGCAGGGTCTTGGTGCATAGCATCCCCCTCCCTCCCTAGTACCAACGTAATCCTGATTTTGTCTGAAACGGCTAACACCGTATAAAGATTCTATTAGAACTACATTAATTTCCTTGGCACACAGTCAAAATCTAAGAGAAAAACTAAAATTTTAAAAATATGCAATAAGTCGTACATTTTAATAAGATCATTTTCGTAATTTTTTAACCTTTTTTTCTATAAAAATAATCCCAAACTAAAATATATGTAACCGAAATCTAAACTTTTGCTTCATTTAATTAAGAACAGTATACAAAACATTTTGTAAAAATTTCAAAACAATTTTTCGATTATTTCTTGTGATATCATGCAAATTTAAGAATTTGTTTCATAAGCTCAATTTTCAGAAAACATTCAAAGTCTTATGTTATTTTAAAAAGCATCGGACTCCAAACAAAATAGTCAAAACTTCGCCAGGTTGATATGTCTCGCCCTTTTTTTTTTTTTTTTTTTTTTTTTCCCCTTGCTGCAACACATTATTTTCTTTTTCAAAGCTCGAGCTTTTTTTCTTCGTAATTTTATGAAGGGTTGAATGTCTTTTTTTCCCTTCGCTGATGCGTTGAAAATCAAACTATTTTAAAATACGGAGCATATAACAACTGACATTTATTTGCTACTTATTCATCACCTCTATCAAACTATTAGCACCTTCAATGAACTGAAGAAAGGCTAAGTATATTCGTAATTGTGAAGTTTGCAGTTCGACAAAATGTTGTTTCGGAACTATATTCCAAAGAATACCATTAAAAGTTTATTTGAGTTTTGTGTCATACCATGCACAAACTTTTGCAATAGTTTTTGGATACATAATTTCATGTAAATAAGTTTAATTAAATTTATAGTATTTTATAGTTCAATGGATTTGTCACATGATATTTTCCCCAGACCTTTTGCTCGTGGAAATTTTAACCTGCTGTCTGTTCCTGGTGGACATTAACCATGCAAAGGACAGTCATTACTGAAACAGCAGAGATAAAAGGCAGCAACAATTGCCCTTACAATGCTTTTAAAATCGTTTATAATGCCACGAGTAGCAATTCCATAAATGACTTTTCTTTGGTGACACGTATAATGTCAAATGTATAGCTTATCACTTTTTACTCTAAATTTTACAGTCCGTTCAATCTGCACAGCAGAATTTAATGAAAATGTTAAGCATGTTATGGAAAAAAATATTTTTTGATGAAACGCAACCCTCTGAGTTGTAACAACTAGTACATATTTCTCTCAATTCATTTGCTGAAAATGAAAATTTACCACTTCTTTCATTAACGCAGTTGATATAAAAGCTAAAAATTACCCTTTTGCTGATGTCCTCGTCACCTTATAAGGGTGCCAGCTTAAGGGTTGATATAAATGAAACGCATAGCGTCACGTGCGATGCATTATAACGTTAAAAAGGAGAATTGCTTACATTTATTTCTTTGATTAGTCTACTTTAATTAATAGAGAATTTCTATAATTTAAAGAAATTCTTGCTGTTGAGGTGTTCCTATTCCATTCTTGCGTATGACACCAACATTGCTTGGTCGAGATTGCGGATGCCGTTCTTTCCAGTTCATTCGTGGGTTTAACACTTGAGTCCATTCAATACCCACTATGTACCGGGACGCGGTACAAGTGATCATAACCACTAGGTGGGGGTTATGATCACGTACTCTCAACCGGCGTTCTTTTCCTCGTTCGTGGGTTTCGAGTCCAGATGCCACTGAAAACCTGTCATGTACCCGAATTGATGAACGTTAAATCTGTCTAGGTCCCAAGTCCTACAGTCGGCATGATGGGGAAATTTCAGAGTTGAAGGAAGCAGCTCAAAAATCGTCGTCGTCACTTGTCCGAGGTTCAAAATAATGAGGTTCGTCACCAATAGTCAACATGTTGTTTCTCAGTGTGACGTTATAAGCAATTACGTTACATCACATCACCTATAAATCTGGTCCCGTTGGCGTAGTTTCGATATTTGGTGAGAAAGATGGCATCTCAGGTGTCCCTTTCGTCACGTTACAAAAGATCAAAATGACGAGGTTTGTCTCCAATAGCAGTTTCTCATTGCGAGGTTAATAAACAATCCATCACGTACGTTAAATTTTGTCACGGTCCCAAATCCTCCGAAAGGCGTGGTGTCGAAATGAGTGAAAGGAAGTTCCGGCTGAAGTGTCCTCGTCATGAAACCGAGGATCAAAATTACGTTGTCCATCGCCAATAGTCATCGTGTTGCTCCTCAGTGCGACATTAATAAAAAAAATAAGTAATTCAGAAAGAACCAGATTTCACTCCGTTGTCTAAAACAAAATGTGGTAGCACAAGGATGGCACCACTTATCAGCATCATGTGACAGCTCGTGCAGCTTACCTTATTCGCACAGCTCGTACCTTATTCCAGAACGAAACTGAGTGACCTTTCGTTCTCGCACTCTCTTTCCCCCCACTTTCCGCTTGTCTTCTCCTTCGCATTACCACATCAGAACTAAACTCCAACCGCCCGAGTTTGTTCCAGCGCCCTTCGCCAATATGGGTTATAGAGGCAACCATCTATTTTGCTCCGATGAACCGGTCAATCCGTCATCATCTATTGTAAATACTTTTCACTCTTCATCATTTTTTTTAATAAACGAAGTGCAACAAGTTGAGCTTCAACATTCAATTTCTACAAAAACAACATAATGGAATCCGGAAATAGAATTACCTCCCCCTAGACAACCACCCTTTTGTGTAAGAGCAAACCATTGTAGGGATGAACAATCTCATCACCCCACCGTCTACATATATATGTATGTATGTATGTATATATATTGTTATATACTGAAAAACTAACGATACGCTAGTTAAACCAACAATGCGCAATGCACTACAAAAAATATTCCTGAGAATTACTGCGCATTCTACAGGAATCTGTACCGTGTACTGATAAAATTAAAAAGAAACCAACAATGCCAACTTGGCGCCTTTATTTCCTCAAACAAATTCAAACCATCGGATAGCAAATAAAGGACTTCAATCCAAATTACAACTAAATAGTTTTCGTCTTGATCTCAGTAATTTCCCGATGCATTTACAAGTGGATAGCTATGCCTAAAGATTTTTATTTATTTATTTTTGATTTTTAAAAACTTTGACCTTTGAGCTGGCTAGTGTAAACAACGAAGTTAAATAGGTTCACTGAAATTGCCTTTATTCGGACGAGTAAGAAAATTTTTTTATTCATAGGAATTGTGGATATTATATTATTTTGAAGCATAACTATAACTAACTAAATATAAATCCACTTACAGTATAGTGCATTCGTAATCGTAAAGGAGCGGATAAATTCAATAAAAATTAAAACGGGAATTTTTGGAAATTAAATCACTTGGACCAATGGTCAATCTTTATTTTTTTCAGTTCACAAATGACTTTTGTGTGAATTCGTTTTCTCTCAAAACAAGACTTAAATATTTCAAATAAAAATGAATTATAATTTAAAATTTTTACAACAATTTTCTTGAAAATTTCTTTATGTTATCACCATCCATAATCAACATTTAACTTGACGTGTGTAAAAAAATGCATCATTTCTAATTCTGCCATAAAATTGGGGTTTTGCATTTTAAAAAAATCATGATATCATATCTATTTCTTCAGATATCGTGCATGCTTCAGCATCACATAAAAAACATTTGAACAAAAAATAAAAGTTGTCAGGTCCAAGCGGTTTTATTTCTCAAAAACTCCCGTTTTAATTTTTATTGAATTTATCTGTTACCCAACGAATGCTCTGTACACGTATATAAAAACAAATACAGTATAAGTGTTTCGGAATTTATCCAGTTAAAATTCACAACGGTATTTTCTTTGTAGGCTTTTAAAATTGTGTTTTGGAGTTTATAAATAAAACATAACGTAACTAAAGACGAGCGTAAAAGTATCCAGAAAGAACTATTGAAGTAGCAGCCTAAAACGAAAAATAAAGGCACACAGGGTCACAGAACAGTCAAAATGTCAAAAATTAACCAACTTTTTCATAAGCTGTCGGAGTCGATGAATCATCCAAAGAAATGACAGGTTCGAAAAAAGGTAAATGTAACCGGGGGTGTAAATGAAGAGCATACAGAAAACTGCAAAAATATTGAACGCCGAGCCGAATGTCTTATCCAAAAAAAAGATAAAGACTGCAATTAAGTAAGGATAGAAAAATTGTCAGAAATTGCAGATATTATTGATGTAGACAGCGTTGTAGGATTTCGGCCAAAGATAATTACTTCTGAATTAATTGATTTTTTCCTTAACCCACCATCAGCATTTGAGGGGGGGAACAACAAAATTTATTCATATCTAGTATCTAAGCTGACTTATAGAATCAAAACAGATGATTTTTCAAAACAGGTGTTTATATATATATATATATATATATATATATATATATATATAAATGTATGAAAAAAGTTCAAATCCTGGCTTTGTTCTTCTTTATGCAAAGAAGCAGCACTATGTTTACCACGCAAATTTTTTCTAAATTCTGGAAACATTGCATCTTTTGGTCGTTAAGAGTTAAAAAACATGAGAAAAATTCTTGCATCTCGTGAAGAATCTGATGACCATAAGAAAGCCACGATGATCCACCTCACACGAAAATCGAAAACGGGTACAATAGATATAGAGTTAAAAGAACAGGCAAATAAAACTGTAAATTAATGCTACAATATTTTAGAACGGGTAACAGCGGTAGTAAAAAAATTTCCGAGAGACGTTTGCCTCTGCGCTATCATGACGAAAAGTGGGGTGCCCCACATAATAGACATTTTACAGGTCTCATGGAACTTATTTCAGATTTTGATCCTTTCTTAAGAGAACATCTCATAAAGTAGTAAACTGGGGCTACAAAAGCTACTACTTACTTATCCAAAACTGTATGTGAAAATATACTGCAGCTTATGAGAAAAATGTTTTAAAACGCATTATTGACCAGATTATCGGTCATGATACAAAATATTATACCCTTATTGTAGACTTCCCGCCAGATATTACCCATAAGGATCACTAGCAATAATATTAAGATAGTTTTATAACAGGAAATTATTCGAACGATTTACGATCTTTCTAGAGATCGACAATCACACTAGCGAAACACTATGAACAAAGTATCTCCGTACTTAAACGACCAAAGCCCTCCTATTGAAAACATCCGTGAGAAATCATACCATAACTCGTTCTAATATGAATGCAAAATACAGACTTACAAAGACAAACTAAAAGAATTCATGCACTACCTGATTTTGCCTTTTGTGCTGCTCATTCCTTAACTTTGGTTGGAGTGGGAAAGTGCCATTGTAATGGAAATAACAGAATATTTCGTAACTATTCAATAAATATACATCTTTTTTTCTGCATCGCCACAGCTTTGGAAAATATTGTGTGAAAAAGTATCACTGACATTTTCACTAAAACATGTAGTCAACATCAGACGATTTTCTCATCACGAGTCAGCTCCCGCGGTTAAAGTTAGCTATCCAAAAACTCACTATTTCATGCTTGATAAATGCTGTATGATATAAAATACAACGCATCCAATTGATTTTCTCTATTTCTGCGTATTCTTATATCTATCTATGTTACCATACATAATCAGGGTCGTTTCTGTTGCTGATGCAGACAAATATCAAAATTTATTTAAAGAACAACGAACTGTACCGCGAATAACCCTACACTTGGTTTATGAATGACGAAGCACTAGTGGAAAGAAGTATTTATAGGAGATTAAAATTTAGTGCAGCGATTCAAGGTGAGAGATAACACTAAATGAGGGAGAAAGCACATCGAAAAATTATTATTCAAAAAATTTATTTAGAAAAGCGTAACAAAATGCATTCTGATTTAATAAGAAATTAAATACGCTTTTACACCGATATTTTACATTTTAAAATAAGAGTAAATAAGGACTGCACGATGTATTTAATAATCAATTATTCAACACTAAATTTAAAATTAAGTTTCATAATTACTGATCACTCCCAGTCTAGGAAAGCAAGGTTTTTCGAAGGAGGATTTAATATAAGAAATAGACATCCCCCCCATTTTCTATATTTATCTAACATCTATGTTTTGTCTTCAAAGCAACCTATGTTGGAAATCGCACTTTCCAAAGATACGATGTTTAAAATGGTAATATTATACAAACTGCAGTTACTTTTAGTGCAGAAGACTCATCAACCACCGCAGCTCAACATTCAAAGAAAATTTATTGTAAATTGTCTTTGTGAAGAGAAGAAGACAATTATAATTGAAAATTAGGTTGGATTCGATGAAAGGTTGAGAAACGCTGATTTAGTGGATTAAAATAAAATTTTATGGTTAATAGAGAAGCTAAAGTACAAGAAAAATTGAAAATATCAGACAATAAGAGGAATAAATATTAATTTTATTTCATAGAATACATTCGCATGAGTTTCGAAGTGAACATCTCAGTTATATTCGCTCATAATAATTTGAAACCGAGCCTTATTTGTTCCCATCTTACTTCGGAACTGCTTTAATTTCAAACAGATCTGCTTTCAAACAAATCTGATTCTTCTGATTCGTTTTCTGGCGAATCAGTGTTAAATGAAATCGATCCAGTTTCGCTTTCATTCGAAACAGAACTGTCTGAAATCGATTCTGATTGGCCTCCATCCGAATCAGAACAGTCTGAATCTGAATCGGTACTAGATGAATTCGAGAGACATTTTCTTGAACTATTCTGATCAACTTCTGCATTTAAGCATGCAATCGCAAAATAAAAGGCCACCTTCTCGTT
>BMAW01043864.1:20123-109246 GCA_019974015.1 Nephila pilipes | reverse complement strand
ACATTTATCCTATATATATATATATATATATATATATATAGTTTTGGGTGTGTGTGTGTGTGTGTGTGTGTGTGTGTGTGTGCTAAAATTACATTTGCAGTGATTAGTAAAAAGATAATTTTGCCATTTGAAAAGGAAATGCGAAACTCAATTATTGTAACATTTCAAAAATTTACTTTCACTGTTTGGTATATGAAAGTTTAGATGTATGAAAATATAATTATCTAAATTCAAATGATAAAACTTATAACATGTATTAAATGCCTACATTATTAATTACTGTTATCTTGTTCAAAAGCATGGAGGAGCGGAAGGTATGTACGTTATAAGTACCATCGATGCAAATTTCAGGTATGTTTTATTTCGAAGATCACATGTTTTTAATTCATCTCTGAAGTTTTATGTAAACGATTCAACTCTTCCAAACTTCCACAAAACTTGCACTAAAATATAAACTTGAAAACCTTAGATATTAATGAATGTAGAACAATGCATGGATATTTATAATATTTTCTGAGTTTGAATGTAAAATATAGTTAATATTAATACTGGTTGAATTGAAATAGAGAAATTAAATGTTCTTTTATCTTAGTCATAAATACAAAGTTTTCATATCTAGTTAAATATTATTAATTTAATGGATGATGTCCACACATTTTCAAATCTTCACAATATGCAAGTATTCACGGTTACGTAAACAAATTAATTACCTTTTAGAATAGGAAGAAAAGAAACTGAGAATGAGCAGCTTTAATATCATAGCGAAAAGACCATTCTGTTCTAAGAATTCATAACTATTCCAATGTACACCTAGAGCACGATATACTCATATTGACAACAATACACTGATGCATACATTTTTTTATTTAACTACAAACAAAATATTACTATCTACGATCGTTCAATGCGATACATTTGAACGAAGCACAAGATGTTTCAAACAAATTCTCTGAAAGTTCTACTAAAAGCAATAAGATTGTTTTTAAAAATATTAAAAACTCCTCGGTATGGTAACCAATTGGAAAAATTCGTCCGTCATCACAAGATGCGTTTGGTATTTCAAGTCACATTTCTTAAGCCTTCTGAATTGCTTATAAAAAGAAATGTTCTTCGTAAAGAAAGGGAGAAAGGTAATGCTTTACTGAAATAATATGGAATAGAAATGAAATATCGTTTGCAGATAAACGATACATTGATACTGAATTATTTTGCTCAACAAAGAATTCTAAACATTAATAGTTTGTTTAACATAAAAAAAAGTGTTCATAAAGATCAGATTTTTAAACATGTTTTTTATTAAGCTAATGATAAGAGAAGAAAGTATCTTTTACTTTAAATTGTATAATAACATACAGTGACGAAAGCAGTATTTTCTAATAAAAAAAAAAGAGTTATTTGTCTTTTACGTATACACATTATTCAACAATATCCACGTATAAGTTTCTCTCTGAACGAGATGTTAGATTCTTAATATAAGGTACTCGTGGCGCCATCTATAAGTGTTATTTATAACAATTTTTCATGCATGACGTGAATGTTTACACAGAAGCCCAGAACTTATTCAAAAATATGTAAACGTGAGAAACTGACCGGTTGTAATCAAATCGGATCATATTAATTCTTCTAAAGGCTTTTGGCCACATGAAAAAACTTACAGTTAAAGTTAATTAGTTTTCAAATTTCTTTCTTTCTAAGAAGTTTTTCTCACAACAGTTTTCAAAATAGATTAAGTAAATAATAATATTCAATGAAATTACACCATTTTCATATAAAATAAAAAAAAATATCTGAGTCACATGTATTGCAAAGAACAGATATCACAATCAGAAAGGATACTTTTATGTTAACTATCTTTACATAGATTTTTTTAAAATATAATTTACGATATTACATGAAACTTTTATAAAGCAGCTTAGAACTACGTCATACAGAAAAAAGATCCCAAACATTCAAATATTCAAATTATTTGAATGATATTCTAGATCAGACCTGTTCAACCCAAACAAAATTGTGGATCGCTTTAGAAACGAATATATATATATACGTAATTTTTAGTCATATTTTTAGTTTTTATATTTTGAATTTCTTGTTAAAAAATAATAAGATAATCAAAGCATATGCACAGGTACTATAGAAATTATTTAAGGGTTTTTTTTTGAAAATTGATTGGTAAATTAATTAATTTGATATTTCTCAGTAAAAAATTATACAGTATTTTTATAAAAAATACTTAAGCTTTCCTTACTATCAAAAGAAGGCACTTTATTAATATGGAAACAGCTTTTTTTCATAATTATTACAAAAATCCATTATTAACAATTTTTAAATTTATATCAAATATGTTTTATGAGAATTTACATTCGTTTTAATTAGATTTGAAAAAGAAGGATAAAAGTATAAATCAAGTATAGTATCTTTATTAGAAATAATTTGGCAAACAATAAGATTATCAATATATCTGAATAATATGAAATTATCCTTACTCTTAATTTATATTCGAAACATCTTGATAAACGTTAGCAAAACTATTATTAGCTAGACCTCCTCGAGGTATACCTTTTATTTGTTAAAATTTCCCCCTATTATAACTAATATAGTTTTTTATTTCTACCAGATTAATAAGAAATTAAAATTTTTTTCAAGATATAGATCTATTAATTTTTAAATCGTTGAAATTAGCAAAAATAATCTTAATTAAATCATCTATATCTAATAAACAAATCTTCAAAGTTATAACTATAAAATGATTAAATTTTTCTTTATCTCTAATATAGTTAATAATATTATAAGAATAGAGAAGAAAAATTGCGTCAATAATTCAGTCAATGTACTGAGATATTCTTACTGTAATGAGATATGATATGAACGACTCATGACTGAATATTCTTTGGTACGTTTATCCACGTAATAAATTAAATATTTTTTTGATCAAAATACAACAAATTAAATATTTTTGATCAAATGACCCAGCTCCACGGGCAACAGGTTCTCACTGGATGGGTTACATGTTGGTTGGCCAGGCCTATTCCAGATATTCAATCCAATTTCAGGGGAATTGTGTCAATTATAAATTTAATTGCAAGTATCGTCCCTAAATTAACTAAAAATCTTGAATAATTTAATTTATTTAATATGATTCACAAAGAAGAACATTTCTTTAATTTCACAACAGATTTTATTTTAGAGCCGCTTACTATGCGCTTTTTATAAGGATCAATAATTGAAGTTATTTGAACACTATATCAGTGAATTATATTTAAAACTCTGTGTTATCTTCTCGAGACCCAAGCTCGTATTTTTCAACCGACTTTTATCAAATTTGAGATTAATCTACTTAAGAGGACTAAAAACACCTCATACGGTCATTTCTCAAGAAAATAAAAAGCATCGATATTTCTTATATGTCCGTTATAATGGACAATGGGTTTCCGTCTTATAAAAACACGTTTCATTAATAAATAAAATATAAAAAAAACGACATAAGTACTTATTTTAATTATCACATAAATACTTATTTTAATAAAGATGTAGCTTTATTTAAGAGCTTAAAAAGGAAAAATATTCTATAATTAGGAAAAATGTTGCAATTTTTGGAAATCTTGTATAACACGCGTACTAAATTTAAACGATCTTGAATATTTATATGAAGCAATTATTTAAAAAACAAAAATACATACAGCATTTCATAATCATTATACTAGTTTTTTTTTTTTTTTGGTACAACCTTCCTTGCACCTTACGGAATTCTTAATTTCCATCATTTTTGGAAGGTGTTTGATTTGTTTTTTACTATGAGAAGTGGACTCCAAACTCAAGTCAAGTCTTTTGCGCTTACTTGTGTTTGTTTCTTCATCACTAGAATCAGTCAGATCAGAGGACCTCAGAAGTGGTTCTGCAATTATAGCTTTAAATTCTAAAAATTACATACACTTTGGTTTTTGGTCTTCTTTCAATAAAATTCAAGCATTCACAACTCTGAGATCAAAGAAATGAAGAATTGTTTTCACCGTCAATTTCTTTTGTACGTGTCTTATATTATAATAACTATAATCCTATGAATCACATCAATTCCACCCATGTTGATATTATATATATATATATATATGGGATCTAAGATCTACTAATCTACCATCGGAAGATAACCATGATGTTCCCAGAGCGCCGCCTAGCGCTTCGAGAGAGATTCGGAAGAGTCAGAAGAGACGTAGACGGAGAGGGATCGAGACGCTGAAGAAGACGGTTCAGGGAAATTGTGCTGGACGTTAAATCTATGATTACGTGAGTTGAATTAATTTGTTTTGTGATTTAGTGTTCTGTCCTACGTTAGCAAATAAACTGTGTGTGTGATAAGTAGTCGTTACTTTGAATATTTACACACAACACACACACACATATATAACATATGCTTCTACTAGTCTGGACGCTTCAAAGTATTTTTTTTCTCCTTTTTCGAATAACGTTTACTTTTATTTTGTGGTTCTACTCCAAATTTGGATGAACATAGCAGTACAGCTTTTTTTCCCCCTACCACTTTTAGATGCATATTTCATCGGTCAGACGCACTAACATATCAGAAGAACCGATTTCCATTTTTGACATTTTTTTCTTTTGTATCACTATTAGAAGACTTATCATTCTCACTTGAACTATATTCATCTAAGATTTCATTGGATATTAAAATGTAAGAACTTTGCCACTATCTGTTTCTTCATCTTCATCACTAATATCAATATTTGACATATTACCATTCATTATTGCTTGCAAAAAAATTTCTGTATCTTTTTCGGCATCTAAATATCATAGATTTTCAAATAACTATAATGGAAATAAAACAACGAATTATACGACTATATTGAAAACCACAAATTATTTTTAAATTATTAGTATAGCATTTTTATTTAAAATTAAAATTTTTATTTCTAATTGACCTTTAAATTAAAAATTAAAACAAAAATAAAGGGACGAGTTTTATTTCATCCACACTTAGAGATTCTTGAAATTAATTACTAGTAAAAATTTATTTCTAAACGTGTAAAGTTAATTCAGAAATTTTTATTTTAACAAAATCACATAATATATAAGCTGACTTAATACAGAATGTATCTGAATTACTGAAATCGTAAGTGCAAATTCTGTATTTCATTTGAGCAATTTGCGCTCAAAGTCAATAAATTTTATAAAAGCATACTCTTCTAAAAAAATTGCATAAGTTTTTAGTTAACGTAAGAAGGTCTATTAACTAATTTTATGTTCAAATATTAATTTTTGAGCATTTCATTACTTTCTGTTCAAAAAATTTGTATTACTTCTTCATGGCAAGAATTAGTGAGTATGAATATAATCAACTAATGAAGACTCAATGTCCAATAGAATGGACAAGGATGAAAACGTAGCTATTGTTTCAAAATAATTCTTGGAAATACTGAAAAAATGACTTAATTTGATTATTTCAATATATAAAATTGTAAATATCAATTGCTTTAGTATCAAAATACACTAGTGAAATACCAAGGGGAAAAATGAACTAAAACAGTGTACTTACCTTCACAATCGTCTTTTTTCTTTTGGGAGCCATTTTCAAATGATAATTCAACAAATATTCTATCACTTTTTTTAACGATTGGTTATATAGATGGTGGTACCAGACAGTCCAATGTAATGGACTGTGAGATTTTAGGACTTAAAACTGTAGCTATTTACTTTACATGCAAAATACAAATGTGTATTAGAATGGACGCTGGGTCTCTGGAGGTTATATGGACAATATTCTAACAATCAAGAATTATTCTGTACATTAGTAAAATTTCTTAAATTACCACATGAGGTTGGATATTTACAAGACCTTTATTGAGTAATTTTATTCAAATATAGTACTTACAATGGGACTTCTTCTCTTAAGTAATAGTAATTGAGACCATGCATTGAAATCAGTTAAACAGAATTCAAGTAAATCAAAATTCGAAACTGGGGTTATATGGATAATATGCTTGCCATAACGAACCATTTTACAAACTAATATTGCTAAAAAAATCTCGATTATATGGTTGTAAGCGAATGAAATCAGTCCGACCTGGAGGATAATGGCAAATTACGCTTTCTTCACAAATGTTCGAAACCATACGATACACAGGAAGCAAAACTTGTATAGATTCACAACACAATCAGCAAATACATCACTTGTACAGATTAACCACACAACAAGAAAAAATACAGCATTTGCACAGATCAGCAACACAAATACAAAGCAGCATTTGTAATAAAAAAACATTCCCCTGTTTATTTTTCAATAATTTTCAGTTTACCAGCTTATTAGTTCGCACTACAGACAAATCTCCGAAGCAATACTTTGCCTGGATTCCGACAACCTCCGGTAGTCCCACAGATTCCCCAGTAGATACAGACCGCTTCTCACTCGGCCAATTCCGACTGCTTCCCTCTGGTAAATCCCAAGCGATTCGCGTTTCCCCGTATTCATAGCTGTTCCGGCCAGGTGTGACTTCACAGGGAAAATTCAAGAAAGTTCATAACTTTCGCCAAAATCGAGGCATCAACAAGATTCGAGCATTTTCGAGAACCATCATTTTATCGCCAGTCCCTAAAATAATCGTAAAGTCGTCAAAACAGTCGCCAAATTCGTCAGCAAGGAAAAATGGTTATTGCTTACACTCTCCTTGATATTCGACGAAATCACTGTAAACATATCACTTCCTTTGTAAAAGTAACGTTTCAGGGAGGCTTCATAGCAGGTTCGTAACAGTACGACAAGTTAAACTATTATAGAAAATTCGAATTTCATAAAAAAAAAAAAAAATTGTAATTTCAAAATAGTATTGACAGTAATGAAATTTTATACGCACGTCAAAAATCATGATTGAAATTTCATTTTTGAAGAGAGGTGTATCATCGAATCTTTTCTATTTGTATCTCTCGCTAAGTAGTAAATTCGAGGTAGGTTTTCATCTACCTGTTTTCATCTTCTATATGCTTATTTATAATTAATTTACATCAATTTGAAGTAAAATCTTACTTTTATTATTCCATTAAAATTGATAAATCCAAATTCTTTTGATGAATTCAGAACTCAAGTTGAGACAGAATTCTCGAGTTCAAATTAAATTCCATTCTCTTTATTTGACTTACATATATTCCACGAGATAATATAGTAACAATTTTTTAATCATGATTAAAGGTGAAAAGGGGAAATAACAAAAACTAAGGAATTAAAATAAAATCGTTTTTATAATGACATTCTATTTTAACAATTTCTATAATCTAGCTCGTCTGTACCACTTCATTGTTTAAAGTTATACGTTTTCGACATAGGTCGTTTTCTCCGAAACACCGGGGATGTTTTTCGACCTCCTGGATTGGGATTGTTGTGTCCTTGAGAGCAAATGTGGCTGTTTCGAACCGTGGTCCGAAGAAAAATTGATCGGTCGCTTTTTGCAGGTTCTTTACCAATCAGGCTGAAAAAGACGTCTCATTCTGGCTAGTTAGTAAGGCGTTTTAACTTCTGGCGTTGTTGTGGAAGATAGTCGCTGCATGTTCAAAACCAAAACCTCAACAAAAAATTTTGAAACAAAGAATTTATTAGTGAGGCGTTTTAATTTTTGTTTTACGAATAGAACTGCAAAACAGTAGTCTCATAGATATTTCCATACATTCTGAAGGATGTTAAGAAAAATTATTAGAATAAAATTTTGACGGCTGATCAGCTGACGAATTAATAGCTAGTTTGATGGTTAGTTAAAATCAAGAGCGGTTCGATTCCAATTAATTTTGAAATGAAAAACATGTTATTTTCATTGTTTAAGCAATTGTCATCAAAACGAATTTATTTAAGTCGGAAAATTTGTTGAGCAATTCTTACGGCTACGGCTTAAAATTGAAATTATAAGCAATCACGGTTGATTTGACTAGCTAAAAACTTTTAAGGTAACTATTGTAATCGTTATGTGACCAAAAATTAATAAATACCTATTTCGAATTGTTCTGCTTTATTTTTTAAATGTTTTAGTTTTTTTCTTCGATTTATAAATAATATAATATTTTATAATAATTTTTAATTCTAAATCAGGAAAGCAAAATATGTATGAGTGACAGAGTTTCACAAATGTCTTAAACCATTCAATCATTTTGTTTTATCTTAAGTTGTTAGTTATAAAATTTAGGTAGGATAGAATTTCGCAAGAGCATATTGCAAAATAATGATAAACTTAAAATTAGCTAACAAAACACGCAAATAAAAATTTAATTTGAGGGTAAAAAATCAAACTGACAGCCGTGTCCACTTTAAACCAATATTCTGTGCATTGCACAAAAGCAATATATACATTTTTTATTTTTACTTTGCTTTAGTATTATTTGAATAGATGCTAGAAATAGTTTCTTTTTAAGACAACAACTTCTCTAGCATTTCGTATGATAGTGAGAGCAGATGTTGTATAAATAGTAGTAACTGTTTTTAAGAAACTGATTTTTTTACTTGCTGTGTAAATTAAAATTGTCTGACTTCTACTTGAAACACAAGAAATGAAGGTTTTCGTAAAGCATGGTTCGGCATTCGTAAACTTTTTTCGATGGTTACTCAGAAATGAGAAGTCCTGATGATGTGGAAGCTTGGAGAGGCGGAGGTAACTCAGGTGTTGCTGTCTTCAGGTAAGTGCGGCTATTAATAAACAATTAGTCAAAAACAGAAAAATCAGGTCTTTTTTAAATGTTTTTTTTCTAGAAAAAAAAAAAAAAAGTTTAAGACAAATTCTGATTGTTTCGGCCTATAACTGAAGAGAGCATCCAGGTTGTCTAACCACTTCCAAAACTCTCAATTAAAAACAATTATGCACTAAAAAAATAGCAGATGTGGTTACGATAATTTTATTGGGATAATTGATTCAAATTTCTTTCTTACCACGCAAATTAATTAGCCAAAAGACAAGGAAACCCGCTAATAGATTTAACATGAAAATTTATGCAATATTTCCTATCCCTCCGCACACTCAGAAAAGAAAACTAAGCAAATGTTCTTCTTCATAATCCTATCGAACATCTTCCAAAATTTTTAGAAAACTTATTATCTATTCTCTTTTCTTTCTTTTTTTTTTTTTTCGACGGGGGGGGAGGCAATTTCAGAGAGCGCGAATACAACGGAACGTTGCGGAAGCAGATATCCAATAAATGAGAAAAAAACGGCACAAAAATAATATTCAAAAAAGTATTTCTCTAATTTAAAAATATGCGAGATTGGCTGATAAGTAACTGACGCTGTAAAACATTTTATTTTGATGTCATACATATTTACTTAATATCACCCTCAGTATACAACCTTTCTCTATCCCTACAACACTCCATGCGTACTTTCCATTGTTCAAAACAGTGATGGAAGTCTTCTTCTGTCAGCTCTTTCAGAACGTGTCTTTCTGTTTCACAGCTTTAATGGACTCAAATCGTGTTCCTTTTTATGCAAATTTCACTTTAGGAAACAGATAGAAGTCGCATAGCTCCAGATCCAGCGAATAAGGCGAGTGACCTAACCCTGGGATGATGCATTTGACTAGAAACCTCTAGACAATGTGGAATGAGCCAGTGTATTGTTTTGGTGTAAAAATTTCAGTACGGAATCTTTGTCATTTCCAACAGTCGCAGCAATCGCTCAAACACTTATCCGACGGTCAGATCGAACCAGATTATCAATTTTTTCGATATCGGCATCCATTTTTGAAGTGGATGGGCGAATCATCTTCAACGTACGTCTTCTAAGCCATCTTAACAATGCTTTATCTACTCAAAAACATGTGGATGCAATAAACATTCGTTGCCATGGATTTTCCAAGTCCTCTAGTGAATTTTCACAACAATTTGTTACTCACTTATTATTTTTCTGGCGAAAAGAAAAAAAAATTATAGCAAACGAAGATTACGGCATACGGATTCGTTTACAGAAACAACAGGCACTGCATTCGAAAGAGAAGGCTTCACACTAAAACATATGGCGGTCGATACATGCATACTTCTTCTGCAGCAGCCTCAGTCTTGTTATTTCATAGCCAAAATGAATTTCCTTGAAGACATTTTATCATTCTGTCAACTGTAGTTGTAAACAATATTTAATCAATGAAGAAGGCGAGTCACATTCAAGTTCAACTGTTCTTTATTGGCTTTTCATTTTAGGTAAATGCTGCTCAAGGTCGACCGGCCGGGCCGAAGCAAGAACAAGAAGTGTTTACATTTGGCGGTTTAATCGCAGTATCTCCTGCAGTGGCTAGACGATAAAAACGCTCTATTTATCGTCTATATATAATAGGCGATATATAATAAGGATAATCGAGTTATATAATAGGGATTTTCCATAAGAAACGTCATAGAACACGTTGTACAGGATTGAGGAATCTAGGGAAAACCAACAAAAGACAGGCAGTCTAGAAGAGATTATTTTGACAGATTTACGTTCGTGGGAAAAGGGTATCAAACAAATTTTATGAGTGCGTGATCTAATAAATAAAAGGATAATTTGGAATGGGATCATAAAATAAGAATGAACTCTTTACTTTTGAATAGGGGGGAGGGGGATAGAATAGAAAATTAAATTATATTATTGAGAGAAATTATCAAATTAAAATTAAGTCATTACATTTATATATATGATCGTATTTTAATGTGTATAAGGTCTCATGCCAGAAATTGTGTTCCCGAAATAGAGGGATTGGGTACATACATGGTTAGTGTTATTCATAGTAACAAATTACTCGATACCTCGAAACTCACATCTTCATGATTAGTGCCCTTAAACCTCAAGACGAAACCCTACGATCATGTATCAATGATTGTTCACGAAAGTCTAGAACTATTGGCGACGGGCTTCACCCTTTTGAGTCTTGGTCAAGGGACGAGGACGACACCGGAATTGACACCTTCTTCTTGAAACTTCCACATCCCTCCAATAGGTGGATATAGCAGCTCTATCAGATTTAACGTGCATCAGCTCCGCAACTCGGTGGGTCTTTTAGTAACGTCATGGTTGGAACCCACGACTCGACGAAAACAATACCAGCTGCGATTCCTCGACCTTGACAACTAGGCAACTGCGGCCATATATCACAAAAGAGTGGTGTGAATTTAATAGTATGTGACAGCTGTCTTCAACAACGATAACAAAGCAGCTTTATAATTTGTCCAAAAATATCCCTTTTGGCTTAATTGTTGCGGGCACTGCAAAATAAGACAGATCGAGTTTGCTTTCGAACCCTAAAATTGGGAGTTCAAATCTCCGCTGATATTCAACATCAACCGACATTTTTCTCCTCGGGGTAGAAAAAGCATTTTCCAAAGAAGGAGCAAAAAACATTAAGCCAACGAATGTTTCTATGACGAATAAAAACAATGTCTTTCTTTTATATATCTTAAAATACATTTGAGAAAAAGCTTTTTCCAAATTATTGTGCCCAAAGAAATCAAGCCTCCTTTTTCACTTTAAAATGCGGAAACAAAAAAAAATTTTGTACTCTTTATATTATAGTTTTTTGTATATCCACGACAAAAATGAGCTGACTTATTAAAACGTTCCGAAAACAACACCCTCAGGTTTCTTCCAAATGCGAATTTGTGAAAACAATCGAAATTGATTGTCGTCATGCATTCCTCTGTGCACAATGAAATGGGATTCGTTTCGTCTCCTATTTTGAAACCGCTTGCGAATTTCTGAAGCAGTCACATTGCTAGCACATGAATCTGTAATTACAGGTGTACTTGTTTTTCAATATACAATATTAGAAGGCTGCCATTGAATCACCGTTTGAAAAGGTGGACAAGGACCATAAAAAGGTGGAAAACTTGTGTTACATTTTTTATTTAAAAAAAAAAAAGGATTATGGTTCATTTACACACACACACACACACATACACACACACACACACACACACACACATATATATATATATGTGTGTGTGTGTGTTATTTTATTATATTTTTTGAAAAAAGAACCGGTAACTTTTTTTTTGAACAGGAGAAGGTAGTTATTATCTTAGTTATCATTTTTACAGTCAACGAATAAAATATTAGGATACTTAACACGAACAGCGTTTTAAGTTATTTTATTTAAAAAAATTAAAACATTAAAGGGAAGCATAATGGACATTTGTACATTGCACGTAAAATAAATCGTTACAGTTTTAAGCCCTAAAATCTCACAGTCCATTATATTAGACCGTCTGATACCACCATCTATACAACCAAACTTTAAAAAAAACAAAAACCCGGTAGAATATTTGTTGAATTATCATTTGAAAATGGCTACCAAAAGAAAAAAGACGGTTGAGAAGATAAGTACACTGTTTTAATTCTTTTTTTCCCCCCCCCCCTTCGTATTTCACTAGTGTATTTTGATACTAAAGCCACTGATATTTATAATCTTAAATATTATAATAATCAAATTAAGTTGATTTTTTCAATATTTGCGTGAATTATTTTGAAACAATAGCTACGTTTCCATCCATGTTCATTCTATTGGACAGTGGGTCTTCGTCAGTTGATTATATTCATACTCACTAATTTTTAACGTACAGAAGTGATAAATTTTTTGAACAGAAAGCCACGGAATGCTTCAAAATTGATATTTGATGGTTAAATTAGTTAATATACCTTCCAATATATTTTAACTAAAAACTTATACACTTCTTCTTAGAAGGGAATGCTCTTATAAAATTTATTGAGATTGGTCCCAATTGCAGAATTTACAGTTACGATTTCAGTAATTCAAGTACATTCTGTATTAAGTCAGCTTATATATTATGTGATTTTGTTAAAATAAAAATATCTGAATTAACTGTACACGTTTAGAAATAAATTTTTACTAGTAATTAATTATAAGAATTTCTAAGTGTAGATGAATTAAAACTCGTCCCTTTATTTTTGTTTTAATTTTTAATTTAAAGGTCAATTAGGATTAAAAATTTTAATTTTAATTAAAAAAGCTATACTAATAATTTAAAAATGATTTAAGGTTTTCTACATAGTCGTACAACTTTATGTTTTATTTCTATTAGAATTATTTAAAATATATGATATTTAGATGCTGAAAAAGATGCATAAATTTTTGGTAGTAATATGAATGGTGATGTGTCAGACATTGATATTACTGATGAAGATGAAGAAACAGATCGTGGCAAATAGCATGAAGTTTTAATATCGAATGAAATTTTAGATGAATATAGTTCAAGTGAGAAGGACGAGCCTTCTAATAGTGATAGTTACAAAAGAAATATTTGACCAAGAAGCACAGGCAAAAGTTCATACAATTAGGAGCCAATTTTGAAAGAAAACTGAAAAGTAAATGTCATATTTATGGAATTATAGTTAAATGATGATACAATATTTGTAATGGTAAAATAGTCTGTTAGATTATTTATAATATTTTACTTACTACAGTTTCAATTGCCTTGAAGGTATGACTACATATTGTAATGATTCAGCAGTGGATAGACACAACTGGAATATGTTTCTTTATTTTAGGATGATGAATATTTAATGGAAATTTGCAAATAAACGAACATGAAATTTCAAAAAGAGACAGGTAATGTTTTAAATATTTGCTTAAAGGACATGAAAACATACTTAGGAGCAACTCTGCTGATGTCATGTTTAAGTTATCCAAGAGTTCCCATGTATTGGCAGAAAATTACACGTGTTACAGCTAATGCGATAACTAGAAACAGTTTCAAATTAGAAACCATTTGAAATTACTTGATGATACTCAAGTTACAAATGAACATTATGTGTGTGTAATAAGCTTTTCAAAAATTGAAACATTTTGCGTAAATTGTAAAATTATTTTTGATTTTTAAGCTCTTAAATAAAGCTACATCTTGTATTTGTGTTAATTAAAATAAGTGTTTGTGTCTTTTTTTTTTTTTTTGTTTTGTTTATTATTGAAACGTTTTTTTACAAGGCGAAGACACAATGTCCATTATAATGGACATATAAAAAATATCGATATTTTTTATTTTCTTCAAAAAAGGCCATATGTGGTATTTTATAGTAGGTATATATATATATATATATGTGTGTGTGTGTGTGTGTATTTCGTTAATTAATGTAATGTTAATTCGTTTAATAATTTTTTTTCTTGAGGTTTGGTATATATTTTGGGTAGCTTTGTATTCAACTAAATTGTATTTTTAATTAATGGCTTATATATTTTTTGAATTAAAATTCTTATATGCAGTTTATTTCAGGAAATTTATGGCCTTTTTTCAATTATAATATTTTGTATGTTTTTGGTTAAAAATAATATTTTTAACTGGATTGTTTTGATCATTTACTGGATTTTTCAGTTAATTCTGTAGCATTTGTAGTTTTTTGTTTGGACAAAATTTTTAAATTTGTATAATTAAAAGATTATTATTATTTTAGAGCTTAGCGTTCTAATTTTTATATAATTTAAAATTGTGTCTAAAATTAACATTAATAATTATAACTACAAATATAACTATATATATAGAGAGAGGGAGAGAGTGAGAGAGAGAGAGAAAGAGAGAAAGCGTTGTTATATTCTGTTTCTTTGCATTTTTATATTTTCTTAAAAAAATTTCCCCCTCAAATGTGTTTCCTTTTTAAAATTTTTTATTTTGTAAGTTCTTGGATATTTTTTTTTTTTTTTTTTTTTCAATTTTCTTAATTGTCGTATTGGCTTCGTGTTGTTTTGTGGGTATTTCAGAATATAGAGTTTGCATTTTGGCAAGATTTAAAAATAGTTATTTAGAGTTTAGTGTTTGCTTTCTGGCAACGTTCGAAAATTTTAATACACGTGGGAAGGAGGATGCTGTTTAGCTAAGTAGTATATTTTTGACTCATTTTTTATACTTTTTTCAAGTATTTTTAAATTCCTACTATTAGCTCACACACTCTCTCTCTCTATATATATATATCTTGTTCAAATTTTCAGTTGTTAACAAAATATATTTTATTCATCCACTAAAGTTCAAATACATTTTTTAAACTTGTAGTGGGTGACAATTGATGTTAATACAGTTTTTTCAAACATTAATTCATTTAATTAAATTTAATCGATGAAAATGCAGCTTGGCCCTAACACTTGGCGTGATTTGAAAAAATTGCCAAACTTGGCAATTTTTTTTTGTTGAACATAAGTCCGCGAAGCGGATCAGGGTAGCCACATTTGGCAAAATACCGCCAAATAATTAATTAAAAAGTAACTGTTAATACAGCGCTTCAAATAATAATAAGCTTTATTTAGGGATTGACACTTTGGCGTCCTTTCTACTACTCCAACGGTTACACACACACACACAAAACTTCCCCCTACATGGAAACATTTTTGAAGGGGCGATTGCAGCTCCGCTTCACAACTAATTTACCTAGGGGTGTAAACACATTCCCCAGAACAGAAATTACACTATAATTTCAATAAATATACAAGAAAAATTAAAAATTTCAAAAAATAGTTAACTCCTCATAAGATATTTAAAATACACACAACATCAGTAAGCAACAAATATTGTCATATAACAACTAGAAAAAATAAAATACAATGCATTATTTTCATATAATTAATACAGGATTCATTCAATAGGAAGTATTGCAATTTTGGTAATAGATCTTTTAAATTCTCCTGCTTTAATTTTAAGTTATACAGTTCTTACTTTATTATCTGAACTATAATAAACTTCAACAACTCTTCCTAAAAGCCATTTACAAACCGGTAAAAAGTCATTCTTAACTAATACCACTGCAATTATAGATATATGATTTTTCTCGACCTGTCATTTTGTTCTTTGTTAAAGAGTAGTTAAATAACCCCTTGTCCATTTTCTCCAGATAATTTGGATTAATTTGTTGTTCTTTGCCAACGATTTTCATTTACATCTGTAATTCTCGGTTCTGCTATCGCGTTTATCGATCTCCCTATTAAAAATTGACCAGGGGTCAAAACATCATGATCGTCAAAATCATTTGACATTAGCGTTAGGGTTCTCGAGTTAAGTTTACCCTCAAACTGTATAACAATTGTTTCAAACTCTTCATGAATAAAACGCAAAGCTCTTATAGTTCTTTTCAAGTGATATTTAACAGATTTTACACCAGCCTCCCACAGCCCACCGAAATGGGGGGACTTGGGAGGGACAAAATTCCAATCTATTTTCTCAGACGAATTGGGAATGAGCTCCCACAAAATTAGTCGCATTATCAATAAATAGTTTTGAACATTTACCACGTCTAGCCATGAAGCGCTTTAGAGTGGCAATCAAAGTATTTGAAGTTAAATCTGATAAAATTTCAAGATGAATGGCGTTTGTAACGAAGCACATATATAAATTTTTATCAAGAACACCCTTTCTCTGGTTTTTGTAAATTATTAAAAACGGACCGCACAGGTCTAATCCTTTACACTAAATGGAGGTGATGTGTTAACTCTTTCATAAGGTAAGTCTCCCATAATCTGTGACGATAAAATGGGCTTGCATTTAAAGCAAGTCACACAAATATGCTTTGTTTTCCTTGCCAAATCTCTACCATCTAACAGCCAAAATTTTAGACGTACAGCATTTAGCAGTCCTTGAGGCCCAATATGCAATAATCGTTTATGTATGGTACAAAAATAAATTTTACTCAGCTTACAAATTTTTGGCAGGATCGCTGGATGCTTTTGAGTGAATGGTAAAGACGCTTTTCCTAGCCGTCCACCAACACGGATTATTCCTTTTTTTTTAGCAACAAAGGGATTCACATTTTTAAAATTGCATGTTATGTCTTTTTTACCTGATAGGATTTTCTGCTCATATTCAATTAAGAATTTTTCGGCTAAACCAACGTCTTCTACCTTTAGAGGACTATTCTTTTTGTTTCTACCTCTGCAGTTATGTACAAATCTAAAAATATAAGAAAGAACATTAATTGTTTTATAAAAATTGTTAGAAATAGATAAGAGTTCGTCGAAGAAGTCAGAGTTCTAGTAGTTCATCATGGTTTTCTCAGAATAGTCATCAGCATCAATGGAAGATTTGTTCTCGTCTATAAAGAATTCTTTCTCACTTGGTGTTAGGATTCGTTAAATGTATAATCTTTCGGATTCGCTAAATGTATTTCCTAAATCTTAATGTTTATCTTGAGCGGCAACTATATTTTAAATGTTGACGTCTTTCATTGGTTTTTGTTAACGGAATAAAAATAATTTGTCTGAAGAAGATCGCTTGTTTTTACGTTCGTACTTTATACGTGATTATAACAAATAGTTCAGTCTAATATTTTACTTTACTTATATATTTTTACTTTATACGATTGTTTCGAAACTTGTTGTCAGGCACTCAACTTCATGGAACACAAGTAGCAAGCACTGGCTGGAAAACTGTGGCTCCATCAAAAAGTCTGCACATGTCCACCACTTGTGTCTAGTCACCACGGAAGCAGCACTAACTCCACAGAACATCAGCTGAATTGGTTTTGGGAGAGCAATGAAACCAAGAGCATGGATTTGTTAATTTTTGAATTTCGTTCACTCGATTTTGGACGAATGATTTCCATCTTCGGCTGGATCCTTTGATCCAATATAATGCAACATTAGAGTCACTCCAAAAAAAGATATTAGATTATGCTTTACGATCTAAAACCTTTTTAGATTCAGTTAATAATATTGCAGCAACCAACGCACCCAGTAATTCCAGGCGAGACAAGGGTATTTTCTTTACTGATGCAACACTATTTTTCGAAGTCATCAAATTCATAGAAACGCGTTCAGGATTCTTCACTTTAATATACACATCTGCTCCATAGGATTTTTGACTCGCGTCAGAGAAAACATGAATTTCCATGTTTCCGTCAAATGAATCTAAAATAAATCTTAGAACCCTAATTTCACTCAGTTCTAAAAGTTCTTTGCGGCAGAGACCACTCTTCATTTAAATTAGACGGAAGCTCAGCATCCCATGGTAGCTTCATTAACCACAACTTTTGCAACAAAATTTTTAATCTTACAGTAAATTGCGTGATGAGTTCTTGGGTATCATACATTTTCCCGGCTGTCTGAAGAATAAATCGCTTAGTAATTTTCTTTCGCTTCAAAAACTCTGTCACCCAAGCAGTCGCTACACTCAAACTATTATCTTGAAAATCCCATTGTATTCCTAAAACTTTTAGTTTTTTTTACATTTGAATCATTTAATATCGGGTGAATATCGCAATTTTCTTTCTCCAACTCTTTAACCAAATTTCTATCATTTGTCACCCATTTATGTAAATTCATGCTAGCTTTGCTCATAATTTCTTTAGCTCCTCGTGAAAGTTTTAAAGCTTTTCTCGTATCATTTGCACCCGTAATTAGATTATCAACATACATTCATGAATCAAAAATTTCAAAAATATCTGGAATTAAATTTCTAAATTTTTGAATATGCAACTTTATAGTTGCTGCCAATAAAAAAGGACTCGAATTTACTCCAAAAAGTAAACTTATGAATCAGTACACTTCTACCTGCTCAGAAAGCTTTTGTACGATTGTTTGTAAATTTTCTCAACAAAGAGAAATCTAACTGCATCTCTGTCTTTTTCTGACAAGACGATTTGTAGAAACGCCTTTTCGATATCGGCTAAAACTGATACTCTATTAAGTCTAAAATATATAAGTAATTAAAATATATTAGAGATTAATTTAATGCCTGGCCATAAGTGATCGTTAATCGTTTTTAAATTTTGTTCTTAATAATTCTAATTAATTTAAACTTAAATTTGGTTCCAACAATTTTTGTTTTAATTTTGTTACCACAGCTTTTTGTGCTCTTTTCTTGGCCAGAAAATATTTCATGTTCGCAGCCATATTGCTATACACAATAAATTACTAACAATATGTTCTAAAAATAAACTGATAAATAGATTCAAAAGGGCGTACTCTCCCTTAATTCAATTACTTCCAGCGGAGTTTTCTTTAACCAACCACAACGCCGTAACGGTTCAATGACCGGTCCGAAGGGGAATAATTTATAATCAACGACAATATAAAAAGTTCTAACAGTTCACAAACTCCGGCATAAAAAGATGACCAAAAAAAGTAAATGCAGCGCTATTGCTGCTCTCAAAACCATTTAAAGTGGATTGTATAATACATACGATTTTATAAGGTTTGAATGGGATAGGTTAATCTCATTCAAAAATTTTACATCGAGCTACTACAAACTCTGAGTCTCAAAACCCTATCTTTAGAAAAAAAAAATCTAAAAAACTAAATATTTTTAACAGAAAGTTGCAAATTTTGCGGCTCTAATACGGAACTGATATCTTGACGTGTATTAAAATACTTTCAGAATATTTCTCATTTACAACAGTTATTTCACAAATATACAGGATTCTATTCGTTGCCATTGATGTGATTATTTTAGAATTTTGTAATGGTTCTACAAAAGCAACTTATTTCATTCGAACTCCGGGGACACGATTTGTCAAATTAACCGTGTTTTCTTTTTGATAGAAGCATTATTTGAATTCTTGTAAGAATTGAAATGCTTGACAAATTGAAATTATAAATGCATAAATATTTTTCGAAGTTATTTCTTTTCCTCCATTTCTTTTTCAAAAATCTTGAATGATGCGGAGTGAACCCGCATAGAAAAAAAAAAAATTGAGTATCAAACATGACTAAAAGTTATTAAATATGCTGTGATATATATATATATATATATATATATATATATATATATATACAGTTTCCTTCTCAGAAAAAAATATTCCAAATCGTATTCCATATTACACCGACGTAAGGTACTGTTATGATTGGTGTTGGTGTCGAGTTTCGAATAGCCCATGTCGGGCCGTTGGAGAATCGAATTCCAATTGAATTTAAAAATTATAAATAATTACATGATAATCATATTTTCTTAATACTTATTGATAAAAATTATAGTAAAACTCTCAAAGAAATGAATAATTGTAAAATTATTTGTAATATTTGAATAACTTTAAGACTGAATTCTATTTCATTCAAAAGTACTTTTGGGAATTCATTGATCTTAAAATTTTAACTTATAAATACCTCCATTTAAATTATTAAGTTTAAAAATAATGTATTTTCTTTTGGTTTCTGTTTTAGATACTTTCCAAAAATAGCCTTTGCTCATACACTCAATGATATTAATTTTAAAAAATTCGCCTTATCCGTTTTTCTGATGTGCACTGCAACTTTCTTTACAACTCAATTTTAGCTTCAGCAATCTGGCAATTCTCACTAACCGGCGCAAAGCCTGAATGGTAGCGAGAGCGCAGAGATTTCATTTCAGTGATAGATCTAGCGGCAGCAGCTCATATGGCTCCGGTGTGCCATGGCTCTCACGTCGCTCTCCAGGTTTAGCGAAATTACCACGCGAATTTTCGAAAACAAAAAATTGCTCCGTTCGGTTTCTCCTGTGACAAGGTGGTTGCATCTTTCCCCTGAATTTTCCATGAAGGTAAGATGGTCTTCATACATTAATAAATGTTATTATTTGATCACGACCTTTACAGGGTCAGTTATACAATACTTCTGTTCGGTTTGTTTACTTCGTTTGCTAGAGTGGTATTTCGTGTAAATTTACCGGGATTCCTGCGATTTTTAAATTAGTCACTGCATCTTATGAAAATTCTGAGTGACCAGTGAGGAACAACATGGATTGATTCTTAGAAAGTTTTTTTTTTTTTTAACTTTATTCGATTTGGTAAAAAGATCTTTACAATCCAATGATTCTACATTTTTTTCAAAAAAAAAGTTAGTGATAAAAATGAATGAAACTCCACCTCTACAATCTTTTCTATCTTGATGTATATGCATCTTCTATTTCATATGCTTACTTGCATAACTTGAATGTATAAGTAAGACCTTGTAATCCTAATATTAAATTTATATTTGTAAAATACAATCAAAATTAATAGTCAGTAATATTGATTCATTACCTCTATTCTGACATTTTATACTAATTGACGAGATGGTGGATATTGTGATTTTTGCAAAATTTTACGAACATAGTCAAAATAGTTGGTATTTTATTATTGTAGGTACAACGGATATTAATTTTGTAAGTATCCAGTTATTGAATATTATCTTATGTGCTGCTATGAGCATTTTAATAAACTGGAAAATATTTATTAAATATTTTTCTCTTGACATCAATATACACTATACGTTCTTATACAAATGAAATACGAGGAAAAAATTAAATATTTCATTTTGTTGAATGATATAATTCTTCATGTAAAGTATGCAGTTTTTTGTTTCCTAACTTGCATTTTATTGGCATCGTTGCAAGTAACAGCTTTTTTCATTCAGTGTGATATTTCTAACATGCATATTTTTTTTTGTAATTTCTGTAATATTTTAAGAAACAGATAATAAAAATTGTTTATTAAAAGTTTTAAAGTAGGACCTATGAGAAATTTCTATTTTAAAAATTTAAAAGCAGGAATTGCAATAACCTGATTGGGAAGTTATTTATTAATCAGTGGAATTTGAATTTAGCTTTCTACTTTTTCCTTCATTATTACAATTAATGGAAATTGCTGTGCATTAAAATCAATTTTATCTTATAAGTGCATTAATCAATATTATTTGGAAATTTTACAAATGAGTTATCCGCTGAAACTTGAGTTCATCATTTCATGCGCCTGTGTTTAATAGATTGTGAAAAATGATTCTAAAGAATGTTAAGAAATAAACAATCAGATAATTTATGAACTAAAAGAAATGAGTCATCTCATCTATCTTAAACTGGATTTGCTTTTTTTTTTTTTATTTAAAGTAGAGTTTATCTCATTTATAGATTAACATTTGTTCAGAATGGTATGAAGTTGAAAAGACGCTGTTTTTCAGTAATAAAGCATATCAATTCCATACAAACAAAGGGTTAGTGCACAAATAAATGGAAAAGCAAATATAAGTAAGGCCTTGTTTGGTTCAAAGGGTAAATTTGGTGGTATGAAAAATTTATTCCAAAATGGAAATTTTTTTATGTTTAGTATGTTTTTGAAAATTGAATTCTCTATTTTTATCTATCTGATGTAATAATATATGCTATAATTAAATTTTGAAATCTAATCATATATGTAAATGTCAGCGTCTGTTACAATTTGTTTTTATAAATTTTGAATGTCATTTGTTATAGAAGGAAGCAATTGTAATGATTTAAAACAGAATTTTTACAAATGTTTTACCTACATTTGTAACTAAATATACTGAGCAGTGTTTCTATGAATAATTGGCTTGCGAAATTTAATTTATTTATTTGTAAAACCCACATGCAAGATAATTTTCAGGTTAAATGTTAAAAAAGTAATAAATTTCTTCGGCATTTGTTGTCTTTTATTCATCAAAGATTTCATTAATTGCTTACGTGTATTTTCATTGCTTTATCGATCTTCATTTTATCCATCTTTTAAAATAGTATTGTAGAAAATGATAAAAATATACTTTCCATGTATGAAAAATATTTTTATTACTAATTTTATGAAAATTATTATAATGAAACATAATCTTGGAGGTAAATTTTATGTGTACTTCATTCAACACAAATTTTCCTTAATGTGCAAAATATTCTGCATTCCATTCAATTGGTCCATTTATCGACATATGTATTTTATCTTGCAGCAAGGCATTTGTAACATTGTTTACATTATACGTAAGCTATGAAATTATTCGATTCAGTTTCTGTCTAATTTTATTTTTTACTTATTCTATAAGCCAAGGTTTATTTTGTAAAAAATTTCATCATGAGTTATCAATGAATAATATTTTCAAATATCGTAATTATAATTTTGTGATATAGTCTTATTCGTATAATGTATTTTTATATATTTGGATATATTCCTCATTGAATGTTTAACAGTATTTGTATTAGTAATTTGAAAACGAGCAATAATTATGAACAACCCTCGATATTAAGTTCCTTTCTACTCGGTGGCTTTCATTTCTGACTAAGGCTTAAAGTGTTTCAATGGATTCAAAGACTTCTTTTTTCCATCTATTCATTTAATTTAGTTTTTTTTTTTTATATTAGTTTTAATCAGCCTGAACTTTAATGAATTTGATTTCTACAATTCGTTGGATTTGATTGCTATCTTGTTTATTTGAGACCATTAATTAGAATGTAGAACAATTCAGTTTGTCTTTGCATACTTTTAAAAATAACTTGGAGCACACTTATAAATAGAAAAATGTTTCAAATTTGCTTGAAGTTTGTGCTTGATTGTAACACATGAACCCATTAATCATCATCATGATTTATTTTTTTCAATATGTGATTGTTTGGTTAACATGCAATGTTAAACCATATGGAGCATTTTTTCCCGCTGAAAAAATTAAAAGATTCTAACATATATGAATGACATTAAAATATTTTGTAGACTGCATCAGTGAAAATTTGAACTTAATGATTTAGAATTTTTTTTATTGTATTTGAAAAATTATTAGAAAATTTCAGATACAATTCTAAAACAATTTTACAACAATGAAGGACAATGTAATAAATTACAAACATCATGTGATTTTCTCAGTTTTAAAAGGATTCCACTCCTTATAATAAAACCACTGAATTGTGGGAAATGAAAACACCGTTAACTCGAACTTTGTTTTAAATGTCAAGTTTTATTCCTTTTTATACTAATACAAATGATAATCTGGCTGGCATATTAGCTATTTAATCTTTACTATAGTGCGGGTTGTGCTCAGAATTTTCAAGGTTTCCTTTTGATTGGTTATTTTTAGTATGACAAAGCAGTGCTTATCAAATGAAGTGTATCTTTTAGTTTTTCCTCAGATGTGTACAAATAGTTTTCCAAAATCGATTACTGTAATATGACTGGTCTTATGACATCACACACAGTTAACTAATCTAACCAATGCTCAAATTTAAATATGGGGAGTCATGCGGCGAATGCATCTTAAACATGGCCGTGCTCACAATTCTGTATGTTGCATGCGTTTTCGGTAACGTACCTGGAAGAGTAGTAGTCCGGTTTTCTAAAAAATTGTAGATTCTAGGCTCGATTTTGTATAAAGTCTTTGTTTGTGATTGAATGTGTTCCGTCGGCCTATTCCAGAAGGACTGAAAATCCGCCAACGATACTCCTCTGAGCAGCCAAATATACTTCGTTTATTTTCAACTGCGGTCAGATGACGAATCTGCACCTGAGCTTTTGAACAAATGTAAAGATCGTGAGGGCGACCTCGAGCTGGCACCCTCTCCCCGTATCCACGCTACCCTAACGTGAAGATTTAAACTCCCCAACAGATTTAATATGCTTCAGTTCTTTTTTTAATAGGACTCTTAATTCGAGGCTCAGCTAAAACGTCGCTGGCCGCCAGCTCGTTGTGGGGACCATTCGACTACTGCAGCTTTAGAATATTGTCATATGAAGTAAAGGAATCAAAAGCACATTTAAAAAATTAGGTCCGCTGAACCTCATGCGTCGAAAAATAAGAGAATAAACGATTGGAGAGGTACTCGAGTATTTTCATTAACAATGTAACAGGCCACGGTAAATCCAGTGGTGAGGTTGCGAGTTAAGTGGTCGGCAATATGCGATTTGAATCAGAAGCTGATGTCCTGATTCTACCAAGGACTTTTGTGAAACAAAAATGGGCCTTAATTTCTATCGGGTCTCGAAGTCCTTATGTGATGGGAAATTAAGAAAAAGTGAATTATCGTTGATTAATAATTTATTACCATATCATTCAGAAGCAAGGTATTCGTGATAGAACTCGTCATTCTGAACTTCAGTCAAGTAACAAGACTTGAGCTGGTCGCTTCAAACTTCTTAACCATGTCAAGGGGATAACTGTAGCTGTGGGGATAACTGTTTTAACCAGTTTTTGGCCAAGGAAGCCTTTCCTAATGCCAAAACTTTAGCATTAAGGTACCTTTCAATCAACCTTTCAATAATTTCAGAACCAACTTGTCTCATGATAATTTTAGGTCACTATAAATGTTAGGGACATAAATCTAAAGCCAGAAGTGCCTGCTATTTTTGGCATCCAAGAAACAATTGCACCATTCTCACTGATAGAGGTTCATGTGTAGTATATCAATGTGTTATTAAATAATTGAAATTAAATAATGTTAAATAATTAAAAATAGCATCTATGTTTTGATTCAACATCTACGTGTAGTCGGCCCCCAAACTGCTATTTGACAGTTAATGCGGCCCTCGGGCTGAAAAATATGGGGGCCCCTGCTCAAAGTCAATAAACGCCCGAATCCATTAAAAAAAATAATTCCAAAAACGAACGGCTCAATCGGTATCGAAATTAAATAGCGGCTACTTTTTTTAAAAAAAATGGCAACTCCTCGAATTCTTAGAAGTTGTGTATGCAGAGAAATTTAGAACACACTCGGTACAAAGTGAGAGTTTTTTTTTTTTTTTTTTTATCTGGTACTTGAATTTAATCTTGTAAGATTCCGCTGATTACAGCGTCTTTTCCAAGATTTCTTTTTTAATCTACTTGTAAATTTTCTCGATCTTTGACCTAGAACCAGCTATATGGAGGAAAACGACCACCGAAATGTACCTATCTTGCAGAAAAGAAAAAAATTAGAAACCGTTATTTTCTATTCTCATTGTTTACTAAGAGTGTTACATCATGCATTTTACGGCGGATGACTTAAGATTTCTCGTCTGAGCTGTGTTCGTTCATTTCGCATTCGAAAAGGTTAACATCTCCCAAGAAGTCAAACTTTTCGCTTGGTGGGAGACGAATTTGAATGATGGTTCTGTGCTAGAATTCGCTCCTGTGCGATGCTCGACTGGTGTTCGGTAAAAAGCACACACGCCTTTTTTTTTTCGTTTTCAACCCGTTCCAGAATTACAGATGGAGAAATAAAAAAGCGGCATTCGATTGCTGAACAATAGATGAGGAAGTAACTAAACCCATGCTGTTTTCCCGGGGAAAAAATTCTTTCTGCAAACACAAAGCATATTTTCTTGGAAAATGCAACCGTCTTTTTAACCGTATTTTTCCGCCGTTTTCTTCCCTTTTTCTTGCGAGTTGGTTACGTTCTGATTGTGAAGGCGCTCGGGTCAAGCGACCGATTGCGTGTGGTGATACAATGTGGTGTTTACTTTTTTGTGGTGGGTTGTTCTCAATGATACATCCGACTCATCAGCTGTGAGCAACTTGTTGCAAGACGAAAACGCCCGGATTTCTCTGAAAAAAGTGCAATAGCCTCTTTTGGTTCATCGGCTTTGTTTGGACGGAAGCAACTCTTGTGAAAGAGAGGGTGAACTGACTTTAGCCTTAAAAGTCATTTCAGGATCTTGAATGTGGTTACGTTGGGAGTGATACTTTTTTTTTCTATATCGGCACAAATATGGGCCAACTCAGACGGAAATGTCAGTTAGCAACATTTGCCTTTTTTTTTGTTTAAGTGTTGCAGTAGATTCGTGGTTGGGGGAGTTTGAAATCTGAAATCTCATTTAAAATGTAGTGTTGCTGGGTCGATGCGCGTTATATCTGAAAGAGGCCTCAAGTCCTCTTGTTGGTGCGTGTGGAAGTTTGGAGGGGGAGGCGCCAACTCGTCCTCGTCACTTGGCCGAGTTTAAAAATTACGAGGTCCGTCGCTAATAGACCTCGTTTGTTTCACAGTGCGATGTTGATAAAACAGTCCTTTTCTAAAATATAATTGGTAGTGTAAAGGAATGATTCCCAACTTTTGCAGTTCACGTACTCTCAGTAGGCATAGTTCCTTTCCGTGTACCCCCAACCATTCCTTCAACACCCTCTCCCCTCACACAATCTGTTTCACTCGTAATTTACGAAAACTTCTCCAAAAAAAGGGGTACGCCCAGTTAAATTTAATGATTTGTATTTATTCATTGTATAGTTTTTATTTTTTAAAGCTAGCAAACGAAATAACTAAAAGATTGGAATTAGAAAAAAATTAATGCACAATTTGGGTCTACATCGAATCATAAAATTTTGAAAAATGAGGCTCACAAGAGAATAAATACAGTCTCAATTCCGGTTGGATTTATCAACCTCACACTTGAAGCAACACGAGAGCTATTTGCGACGGACCTGATAATTTTGAACCTCGGTCCAAGTGACGAGGACGACACCTGAGCGGGCGACTACTTCTCCCAACTTCCACTCCACGCCAATGGGGGATTTTGAGCCACGACAGATTTAAAGCATCCGTCCCGGCTGCACGGCGGATCTTTTATGGCATCGAGGCTCGAAGCTACGACACGACGAAAACCGCCGGCCGCGAGTCGGCTACCATGACCATTAGATTACCGAGGCAACATCTCAAACCTGGAACTGCATTTAATTTGCTTCTTTAATTATTTTTTATGTTAGTGATAAAAAAATAATGCCCGTTGATCTAACTTTGTGCTAACAAACGACAACTAGTACATTATGGCGTTTTTACAAAGTTCACAGTATTCGTCATCGCGACGAGCCTGAAAACTAAGTTCATCATTCCGCCATTAAAGACTCTTCCGGGGCCTATCTTCTTTCGGAAGGTTCGAGAATTATGACCCCGAGGCAACTTAGTGACCTTTTTCTTTCCCATCGGGTGAAAAGTGTATGGTAAATAAGGCAGACGCGCCTCCGGATACCTTAGCGATCTTCTGTGTCATTTAATTTAAGCTATTTTCACATTTTTCAAACGTTTAGACCATATCTTATTTGGAGTATCAAAACCATATTTTGCTCTCGTGGCATTAAATTCCATTACTCACTCCGCCTTTGAAAAGTTTTTTTGGAGTGATTTCTGATGCGAAGATCTGCGATTTCTCTTTTCCACCACCCTAGTGATCTTTTTCCCCCTAAGGAGTTTACTGTATTTGTTAAATACGGGTGAAGCGCCTCCGGGATACCCTAGCGATTCTTCTCTATTTTCGATCCTTCTTGTCAATCGAAAATTTCCCCTTTTTATCTATTTTTTTCCCGCGTTATGGATCACAGACTTACATTTTATTTGCTTTAAAATGGCTCACTTACTTTGTTTGGCGCAGCATGGCCACATCTGGCTTTTGCGCCATTGTAAATACCATCACTCACTTCTCTTTTTCTCGAATCGACAATATTGCAACGTACAATTTTAACAAAAACCTCTACCTGCTTCTGAAAATTCTCCTAACATTTTTAAAATTTTGTTCTTTTTATACCTGTGCCACCGCCATGACCGTGTAATTTCCAGCAGTGTCACTTACCTCTTTGGGTACGCGTACCACCTGTTGAGAGCCTCTGGTGTAAGGCATTCTTAACCGCAGGGTAACGGTTCTGAAATTCTACCTTCTTAAAACCACGAATCTGGTGCATGTGAAATCTGTCGGGACTTAAAAAAAATCTTTTCGGATTGGCCTAGTGTGGGGTGCCATCTCAGGTGTCGTCTTCGTCACTTAACTGTGGCTGAAAATGACGAGGTCCCTCTCCAATAGGACGTTGTGGTTATAGCTTTAATGGGGCATTAATGCTAACGAATTAAAATAATTGTCGAAATATCTTATTCAAAAGAAAGGTAATTCACTGAAAATACATTTTAAAAACTCTGTTTTGGTAAACCGAAAGAAAATTATGCATTCATGCATGGTTGCTCGAGCAAAATTGTTCGAAGTGGTGTGTTTTTACGTTCCCATTTGTTTTGATGACTTGTTTTACTGTAATCGATGTTTCGTAGACAATGTGATCTTATTGAGATATCGTTCAGCATATGTTTTGATTCTTTTTCTTATTTTTAAATAATTTCGAATTGCGTAAGTGGCCACGTTCGTGTAGTAATCATGGTCACGAACTCGCGGTCGGCATTGCTTTCGTCGAGTCGGGGGTGGGAGCTTTGATACCATTAAAGGTTCGCCGTGTAGTGCGGCTGGTGCACGTTAAATCTGGTCGAAGTTCCAAGTCCTCCCTTTGGAAGTGTGGAGAGTGTGTGGAAGTTTGGAGAGGGAGGTGCCAACTCAGGTGTCGTCCTCATCATTTGATCGAGGCTTATAATTGCGAGGTTCGTCGAAAATAGCCCTCGTGTTGCTTCTCAGTGCGACATTAATTAACAATCACATCACTTCCGATTAATTTGAATTAACGATGCGAGATATTTGTAAATCCCCTCCCCCCCATCTTGCCGTATTTTTGTTCACATATTCAATTCAGTATTTTGGCTCTAGATTACTTATTTCATACCATTCTTGTTTATTGGAGTTTTTTCCTTTTGAAATAAATTACTTTTCATTCGTTAGTTTCATTACCTCTTATTTAAATTGAAATGCATTTTGAAGGGTAAGTTGATATACATTATGATAACAAATCTCCTATTAAGATTAAGCATTTAGTTTCCGAGGAGATGAAGCGTTCTTTTGAGATCGTATGCTCTCAGTTTTCATATGTAAATTAAACTTAGTGATCACGATCGTGAACTCGCGGCCAGCCTTATTTCAGTGGGTTGTAGGTTCGAATCCCGATGCCACTGAAGACCCGTCATGTAGCGGGACTGATGCACATTAAATCTGCGGAAACTTCGAGCCCTGCCGTGGCGTTGTGTCAAAGTTTAGCGAGGGAGATGTCAGCTCAGGTCACGAGAAGGACACCTTAGCTGGCACTTCGAGGTTGATAATTGTGGAACTCGTCGTATTGCTTCAAAGGGAGACATTAGTAAACAATCAATTCAAGTAAATTATAAATTCGTTTTTAATTTCGATTCTAAAATTTCCTTAATTTAAGACATTTTCCTGTATTAGAATAATGTACGTATTTTTTTGTTTTTGTTTTAGATTTATGGTATTGTAATGCTGAAGAAAGTTATGGTAACTTAAGGCTCCCGTCTACCCGCCATTTTGATTTCGTGGACGTAATGTTAATCCTATGGAATTTCGACTTGAATTCTCACATCTTTATTATTTGAACTATTTGAATGCAACAAAGTGCATCTGAAAGAGCAAAAAACAATGAATGCTTCTGTGGAATTACTTTTTTTCCTTCAGTTTTTAAAAATATTTGAAAATATTCTTTAAAGACAGGAAAACACAAAATTGAATCATTAAAATAAGAATAAAAATGTTTTTAAAAATCTTAGGGAAAAAATAATTCCACAGAAACATTAATTACTTTTTGCTCTTTCAAATGCACTTTGTTGCATTCAAATAGATCGAATAGTAAAGAAGTGAGAATTAAAGTCAAAATTCTATAGGATTAACATTACGTCCACGAAATCAAAATGGCGGGTAGACGGGAGCCTTAAGACATCTTTTTTTTTAAAAAAAAAATTTACAAGATAAGTTACCCACAGTTAAGCAATCGTGAAGCATTTTTTAAAATTCTCCGGAGCATTTTGTAAGTAAATTTTATTCCCATCCCGAGACATTGAGAATAACTTTGCAAGAACTGAAATTTGTTTCGCAACAGGTGTGTCATGATGCAATCGGAAATCAACAGAAATCTGATGAGAGAGCGAACCGACTCAGGATAGCTCGATTCTCGAGAACTGTCGAAGGGAAGCGCCGAACTCTTCCGACTTTTCTACGTCTAATGGTGAAATTTACGCAGCTGTGAGGTTAATTCGGGGCGATTATTTGTTCCGAAATGTTTCCCTTTCGATGTTTTATGACGAAAAGGATGTATCAAGTCTTCCGTATTAAAAAAACAATATTGTCGGTTTTTGGTTACATTTTAATTGCATCTTTAATCGCATCTCAAGTGCTTTTAAAATGTCTGAAAGAAAAAGAAAGAGAATTTGAAAAAGATTCGGTTAATTTAAGGCTGTCTTCGCGTGATGGTGAAGAATAGATCCCCAAATTGGAACATTTCTTCTCATGAAAAAAATGCAACGAAATTAATATGTTTAGGCCTCGCAAACTTTTGGAGAGAGGTTTGTGTTCATATGCTATTCATTTGTCTGAATCAATCTTTTTCCGGCTTAAAATGTGTTCCATACTTCTCGATGGGCTTTTTAGCATTATATGTTAAAGAAATATGGTGAATTTAATGGAATGTTCCTACATTTTTAAGATGATGTATACAATAAACGGATGTATGTGTCATGAAGTCTTATCTAATTGATATTTTTAGTGCGAAAAAGTGCTCCGAATTATGCCCAGGTTCTTTGATATTCAGCAAAGACAGCTAAAAGGAAACTAACTTAATACTTAGATATAGACGCAAATTACTTTGTCGTTGAGAAAAGCGATATGATTATGGGCAGAGGCAAGTGGCCGACTTTTATGTATTTCATAAACTGTGATTAAATTTAGCGAACCATATAAACCATCATTTTTTTTATATTCCGAATGTGAGCGTGGCCGGCGTTGTTTCAGACGAGCCATGGGTTCGATTCCTCATGTTGCCAAAGGCCCGCGATGCCGCAGAACTGATGATCGTGAAATCTGTTGGAGATCAAAGTCCTTACTTAAGATAGAATGGAGTTCCACTTCAGTTGTTGTCCTCGTCACTGAAATATGGTCGAAAATTACAAGGTACGTCGCCAATAACCCTCGCTTTGTTGTAAAGGCGACATTAATAAACAATCAATCGGATAAAGCGAGTGAAGTTTTTCAGAACGTTCCAGCAGAAGATGAAATGTTTTTATAGTTATTGAATTAAAAGAATATTTTGAAGGGGGATTAATAGCCTTTGTTCCTCTGTCCCATGAAACCAAACGAACATCGTAAATTTTGTTAATCTTCTTCCTCGTAAGCATCGAACCTGATCGCAGGTAAGAGTATCTTCATCTATGTGCGCTAGCTGTTTTATTTGTTACACACTTTGCGTTTATGTCGTTACATCTAAACGAAACCCAACTTTATGTGTTCGTGGCTTTGTTAATTTGAATCTTCTCGTTTTATTGAGAAACAGTCCTGGGACCAATTTGTATTTACACCTAAATGATGATAGCTTTGTTGATGTAATTCACTTGCAATTTAAGGTTTTAAATACCGGAACTGTGGAATTTCGGAATCTAAAGTATATTTGGCGCCATTCAGTCATATCCGCTGCAACAAACTCAATTCTGGTGTTGTCCTTATCATTTGACCACGATTCATAAAAATTGTGGTCAATGCTCCTTTCACATGTTTTTTTTTGGGGGGGGGGCTGCCAGTTCAGGTGTCATCCTCGTCACTTGACCGAGGTTCAAAATTACGAGGTCCGTCGCCAATAGCCCTCGTGTTGCTTCTTGAGCGACGTTAATAAAAACTTCTCAGTTTTGAAGGAACGTCAATTAAAGGGAATTAAATCATGTATATTCTTATATAAATATATTTTACCTCTTTCCGAAATGCTTGTCCATCTGTGTTTTATTTCTGTATGCTCTGAAATTTATTTACAATTCCAAAAGCAGGTATTTTTGCTTCTTTATGCCTCACTGTGAAATATTAAATACGTACGAGAGAATAAGTTTTTTATAGAATAGTAATTAAGAGGAATTTCATAATTCGGTTTTTCAGTAAATTTTTGCTTTGTGTCAATTTTTGCGTGAACTTTATGATTTTATCCATGTTATAGATTATTTGTTTTAAAATAATTACTCTTAATCTTCATCTTGCATTGCTGTTGGGACAATGACAACATATTGAAACAATTTTTTTGCAGAAAATTTAAATTGTTCGACTTTCAAAACAGAAAACCGATGTATGAATTATAATCGGACACAATTAGGAATTTTTAGTTGACAACGCAATCTAAACATTATCTAGTCTGTGTTCTCCAAGTTCCTGCCAGATATCGATATAACTTGAAAACATTATTAAAAATCACGACAATCTATTCCTAATCGTGTCACTCGCCATCTTCAATCATCATTTGCTATCCCACGAATGCAAAACAGCAGAGCGTGTTATATAACTATTTCAGCTATGATTTTATAGTTAAAACATTTTTCTTGCAAAAGTTTTAATTGTTTGAATTTCAAATCGGTGAGAATTATATGAAATATGATCTGACCGACGTTTGGAAAATTTCAGCTCGCAACATATATGCGTAGTTTCTTTTAAGTTCCCCGATTTGTATCAGTTCATTGAGTAAATTTATTGATTCCAACAATGTTATGGCCTACTGTTTGATAATTACAATTAATGCGCATATTACATTACTGTTTGGATAGTTAATTTACATACTGAAGCATTTTGCTTGTAGAAAATTTAAATTTCCCGACTTTCAGAACAGTAAGTTGCACCCTCTACATGGAACATGATCTGGTGTTTTGAAATTTTTAGTCGACAACGCAATATGTACATAGTAAAAAGATATTCCAAATGATTCATCCCATTTCAAATACCATGTTTTCAAACATGAAGGATACAAAATGATAAGACGTGAATGCAAAGGAAAACCTTGGAACTTTTATATTGTAAAAAATAAATGCTCCCCCCCTCCACCCCTGGTGTGTTCTTCGGGAAGGTATTTAACGAAAACAGTTTGAAGTTCTTTCACGGAGTTACCTCGCAATTGTATCGGTCGCAGTGGACCGAATGACTCGATGTTACACAGCTGGTCACCTAAATCCACCGATATGGCTCCATGCGATTTCTTCTTTTGGAGGTTTGTGAAAGATAAAGTGCATGCGCCGCCATACCCAATGATTTATGAGAACTTAAAACAGCGAATTTTTGCCATTGCTCAGTCAATTACCATTGACACTTTACAAGGTAACCGAATTGTCATTATACGGATGTAACTATAAGAAGTTATTTGAACGCGCGTAAAAAAAAAAATTCTATTTTCATATTTTCCCTTTGCATTCACGTATTACTTATTCTGTGTCGTTTATTCGTGAAAGTATATCATTTTGAATAACCATGTATATTCAAGGTTTCTCTTAAGTCGCAGTCAAATATTAATACTTGGAATATCGTTTGTGAAAATGATGAACACCTGTTCCGAATCATGTCACTTGCCATCTTCAATCATCTCTTATTATCATTGCTGTCTTCCCACGAATGCAAAACAACAGAGCTCTACACAACTAACTGGAGCTTAAATTAAAAAAAAAAAGCTTTTGACAATGACGTTTGGTTGAACGATTTGGATTGTTAGGCTTGACACAAATAAACCATGTGGTATCCTGAAAGCAAGCGGAGTAGTTTCACTGCCGCATTGTAACTTAAGACAACGGGTAGTAGATTTACGGTCCATCGTCCTCAGCTGTTTCTTCTGAGACGTGAAATGTGTAGTGAAAAACAGCCAAAGGGGGGGGGGATTTAAAACGAAAAAAAAGCGCGGATCCTAAGCAACACCGCTGTCTTGTTCCACTTCCTGGCCGGAATAGGGGAAGGCCCGGTTTTTTGCGTTTGGGTCACTCGACTGAGTTCAAAATCTCTTGACACACATCGTGATCACTCTCGACTCGATTTTTTCTTTCTTTCTTGGGGATGAGTTCAGTGGGCACTTATTTATCTCTTGATTTCGCTCGCAGGCACTTGCCGCCAGATCCGTTACCTGTTTCATCTCTAGAGGGGGGAAGGACTATTATTTCCTCATTCCTCTTTCAAGGTCACGGCTGGTTAATGACCTTAAGACAAAACGGTGATTTGGTGTGTGCGCGCGTTCGACAAGTTGGCGCGATTTATCGCCCCTTTCTTGTCTGCATGGGATGCACTGCGCACAAGTCGACCCGATTTTGTTTCGGAAGATGGCGATCTGGAGTTCCTCGATTGTGTCGTCTCTGGTACAGATCGTTTTGAATGATTCTTTTTTTTCTTTCATGCCTAATTGGCTATTCTTTTGCTGTCGGCATCTAATAAGATCTGGACGATGAAATGAATAGTCTTGAAACGAGATTGTGGCATTGGTATCAGTTTTTTTTTTTTTTTTGTACTGAATGAGATAGTATTCTTAACCTTAATTCGCGTTAAATGACGAGTCTGCATATTGTTTATTCTCTTACTCTGCAAATGTGTCGTCTTAGTTTCGTAACTTTTCCCAGTATTTATTTAAGACATTATTTCTCTTAAAAATGTCTTCGTTCAGGAAGAAAAGATGTTTTATGGAATACATGTGATCTGTTGATGTAATGATTTTTGATATATTGGTTAACACTAAACATACCATCACTTAATACACACACCTCTTTCTACCCTAGCCGGTCAAATTACCGGACTTTGTGTTTTCTGATTGAATATATGAAATAAGGATGTTAGGAAGGAAATTAACAAATTAACTTTATTATAGCTCAACCAAATTGTAAATTGTCAATTTCTTTTACATACATAAAAAAAAAAAAAAATAAGAATTTTTAATTCATTGCTCTATCGTATTTTTTACATACGCAGGGTGTCTCCATTCTACATTTTCCGCAAACATATTTTTCACTTATAGAACTTATTTTGATGGTTTTATTTTCGGTACAATATCCTATTTGACGCGTCTCACGTTGTTAAGAATCTGTAGTAGATTTAGGCAAAGATCGTTTTGTATTTGATCTTTCTTTTGGTTGTTCACGGGCTTCTCGAAAATCGGTGGTAAATGCTGCAGCTAACTGGAATAAAAAATCTTATCTCGAGATATTTTCTTCTGTCGTTTTGCTTGTACTTTGCATGTATGCCAGCTAAATCAAGGGCATTGAAAAATATTTCTAGTGACTATCTGCGAGACTTACATTTTGTGGTACATTTCTTCGCCGTTTGATCGGCCATGTCTACACCAAATTTAGTTTTATTGTAATGAACTGTATATAATACGTTGAATACGCCTGTGCATCATAATTTCTGACCAATAACCTTATAAAGCAATAAATTCTTCTCCCGGACAAATGACAGGTTGTGGTAGATAATGGTATGTTAGTGTTAAATCCTGAATTTTGAGGTATTGTATTTTCTCGAAAATCCGGCAAATATCCAACCAGAACACCACTAGATTAAGCCTTTCGGGACGAACGTACCAAATGCGCATAATTTGAGAATGAACTCAGGGGGCCGAACGATATGTATTCGCATTCTAAGATGGAACGTTTTATAAATATCTCTAGATGGCGCCCTATGCCATTACAATTGAACTGAATAGTAATTTTAAGATCTTGATCTTCAGTTAGATCACAGTCTATCTTATTCAATGTTTTGCTCACCACTAGTTGTGGGGGAGGAAGGAAAGCGCTCAGTGGACAAACTGGCTCTTGAAACTTCCATGTGATGTACATTCGTGTTTCTGGTTTTTTACCGAATGCTTTTTTTTTGTATTGGTTTTTAATCTATGTTTTTCTTTCTTTCTTTTTTAATGTTTTACCTTTAGTACTATTTGAATTTGCGCTGCTTTCGGTTGTATTTCGTTTACTTTCCTTTTTTATTTTGGAAAGCCTTGACTGCTGTTTATAATTGAGAGAAAGCTTTGTTTATCAGAAGAATGTACTCTCCTGGTCGACGATTCAATAAATGATGAGAATGTGATTAATTTTCCAAAAGGTCTGAATGTAATATTTCTAGTGATTCAGATGCGGACATTTTGTCAAAGACAAACAAAACAGGACTTCGCGTTTCGAGAATTACCACACTCGCTCTTCACATTAAGTTTTATTACTTCTTGTAAATAGTCTTTATTTAATATAATTTTTAATTAATTTTGAAGAGTTTTTTGGTGTTTTTTTCGGTAAAACTTTGGAATAATTTCAATGGCGCTTCTGAAAACTATTTCTCAAAGTAAGCACTTTTTTATATTCATTTTTCTGTAAATTAAGGGAAAAAAATAATTAAAATGCTAATTTTAAAATATATAACAGCTTAATTAATAGTCTACAATTTTACCAAAAATTATAACATTAGGGGACGAAATCACTTTTTTTTGTGTGATTTCCCCCCCCCCCCCTTAAATTATAGGCTTAGCGACACAAACCCCTCGGCCCGTGAGACAGTTCCTTTCTATTCTCCATCGTCCCTAGGGAACATTTTACGCCAAAGCGTGCCGTCCCGAAAGGGTTAATGAAAAATAACTAATAATACATTTTAATTGAAAAAGCAAATAGTATTACTGCAGTAAATTTAATACAATACACGAAAATAAAGTGTCAAATACACGAAGTAACTGAAACTACACAAAATATATTGTTTTGTGTTGATGGATGACATTCCATTGCTGTGGTAGGCATAAACTAACGTCTGCACGGCTTGTCTGCATGTGTGAAATATTGTCTGCATATTTCTAGCGGGGTCAGAAAGGTGAAGTGCCGGATTGCATTCGTGGATTTTTTACAGTATTCTCTCCGTTATCAGTAGATATCGGACTACAGCACCGTCGGATTCTCGAAAATGCCGGATGGCTGGGAAATCTCTAATAATAATATATTTAAACAACAAAAGCTATGCATTATTGTATAAAATTTTAATAAATAGAAATACGGTGCGAAACTACAAAAAATATACTATTTTGTATAGATAGCGTGTACATCATTCCATTGCAGTAGGTAGCATAATTTAATTTTCCATTAACTTGTCTGCTACCGGCAGGGACGGGAAATTGAAGCGCTGGATTATAGAGGGATTACTATATCTTCATTTCGGGAGAAAATTCTTACGATTCGTATGATCTTTGAAATTTTGTTTCATGACTTTTAGATATTTGTTAAATATTGAATCTTGTCCTTTCCCCCTTAAAGAAGTCTGTCTATAGTAAGGTAACTAATACATATTCTATTAGGGAGGTGACCGCCTCGTGATCTTGGTCTCGAACTCGTGGCTGGCGTTGTTTCTGTCGAGTCGTAGTTACGAGCCCAAAGTATCATTGAAGATCCGCCGAGTCTTCACGGCGCGCAATGTTAGGGATCTGATGCACGTTAAACCTGAAGCTCCAAGTTCTCTCGTGGCGTGGTGTAGAAGTTTGGAGGGAGGGGGTGCCAGCTCAGGTGTCGTACTCGCCACTTGACCTTGGTTCAGAATTCCTTCGACAATAGTCCTCATATTGCTTCTCAGTGTGAAGTGAATAAACAATTCATCAATCGACAAAGAGAGCTTATTTTATGCCAGGTTTAAATTACCTTCACTTTTAAAGCAATGGACGTCATAACATTCAGATACTTGTGTACCTATGTATCTGTTAATACAAAGAAAATCACATTTAACACATGGATCAATAAGTCCCGAGACTGTGCGGTCGTTTTTTTTGCGATTTCCTCCTTCAAACGCACCAGCAAGTCAATATAATAATCACTGTTGATCGATTTACCTTTTTCGAGGTAGTCAATGAAAATCACGCCATGCGTATCCCAAAAAACTGACGCCATGACTTTGCCAGCTGACTGCTGCGTTTTCGGACGCTTCGGACGGCTTTCGCCAGCTGTGCGCCACTGCCGCTTCGACTCTGGAGTGTAGTGATGTATCTACAGTGGCTCAAACAATTGAAGATACACCATACTTTCACTTGATAAATCCAACTTTTAAGGAAAATAACACATTAACTAGAATAGAAGACGTATTTTTACTTTTACACGTAATAAAAGGGTTAATTTACAGTAAAAATAACGAAAATCAACAAAAAAATATCTAAAATTAAAAATTTCACAAATATTTGAAGTAAACATAGGCAGATCTTTACCTCAAAAAATTAAGGATACACCAATGAAATTTTTTCGATATATTACATGCATAGACAGTATCAGTATTTTGTTGCATGTCCTTTGGCTTTTATAATGTCCTCCAAACGTCTTGGTACCGATTCAACCAATTTTTTAGTGGTATCTGGAGATATTTTATCCCATTCTTCTTGTAACACTTGCTTTAAATGGGCTTTGTTTCTAATCTGGTGTTTTTGGACCGCTGTTTCTAGTGTGGCCCACAAATTTTCTATGACATTGATGTCAGGGGACTGTGGCGGTGTGTGCAATTGCTGTTTACAATGAAAAAGACACCACATTTTGACATTACGTGCCGTGTGTTTGGGGTCGTTGTCGTGCTGAAATATAAAATTTCCATCTAAACCCAATTTTTGTGCACTTTCTTTAAGATTGTTGCGGAGTATGTCTATATAAAGCTTATGATCCATTATACCATCAATAAAAACTAAATTTCCTACCCCATTTGCAACCATACAACCCCAAACCATGACGGAGCCACCACCATGTTTAACTGTAGGACGTAAATTTTTTGGATCCAAAACGGTGTTCGGCTTTCTCCAAACGGTGTGACGACCATCGCTTCCAAAAATGTTGAATTTACTTTCATCACTAAATATAACTTTCTTCCAAAAGTTTTCTGTCTTCAACTGATGAGTTTTTGCAAACTCCAAACGCTTTTTCTGATTTTGTAAGCTTATGAAAGGTTTCTTTCTAGCTACTCGACTGCTATATCCAGCATGTCTAATCACATTTCTCACAGTTTCAGCACTTACACTTCTGCAGATTATTCGAGAAGTTTCTGCAGCTAGTTTGACTGCACTCAGTTTAGGATTAATCTTGATATCTTTTAAAATTTTCCTTTTAGCTACATCACTCAGAATACTTTTCCTTCCTGTTCCACTCTTATTTTGAATTAATCCATCGCGTTTAAATTTCCCAATGATTTTCTGGACACATGAGTGACTTCTACCGACAATTTCAGCTATTTCACGATAAGATTTTCCCTTCTTAAATAACCTTAATATAAATTTTCTTACATCAATACTAGTCTCTTTCCGAGGAGCCATTTTCCATTTAAAATTACAGCTTTATATTCTCATAACCAACTTCAAAAGACAGAAATAACAGTTGAAAAAGTTTAGGATAAAATTTCCCAAACTTAGATTATTAGTAGCAAGCAAAAAGAAATCTAGTTAAACAAAAATTTCCTTTGTGTATCCTCAATTTTTTGAGGTAAAAATCTACTTATGTTTATTTGAAATGCCTCTAAAAAGTTTTATTTTAGAATTTTGTCGTTGATTTTTCTTTATTTTTACTGTTAATTAAACCTTTTGTTATGTCTAAGAATAAAAATTCGTTTGCACTTCTGGTTAAGGTGTTATTTTGATTGAAAGTTGGATTTATCAAGTAAAAGTAAGGTGTATCCTCAATTGTTTGTGCCACTGTATGTTTCGTCCATGGTCACGTAACAACGCAAGAAATCTTTTTTGTTGCGAGTAAATAGCGATAAACAGCTTTCTGAATCATCGACTCGTTGCTCCATCGAAAGCAATCGCGGCACCCACTTGGAAAAAACCTTTTTCATGCTCAATTTTTCATGAAGGATAGTAAATACACTTCCATATGATATCTGTGTCATCTCAGCAATCTCACGGAGCTTCACTTTACGATCTTTCATTATAAATTTTGTCACTTCACTCACATTTTCCGGTGTAACGGCTTCCACAGGTCTACCCGAGCGTTCCGCGTCATTTGTGTCGGTACGACCCCGTTTAAACTCGGCAAACCACCGACAAATCGTTGCTTTTGATGGACAAGAGTCCGGGTAACATTTTTCAATCCATTGTTTCGCTTGCACGGTGTTTTTACCCATTAAAAAACAATGTTTTATCAGAACACGAAACTCGGTTTTTTCCATTTTTTAAACAAACTACAAAACGACTTTACTCCAACCTCGATAACTGAGCTGTTTCTGGTCCGATCGACTTAAAATTTTGACACGTTTCAAGCAAAGGTTAGTACTCTAGAAAGACCTGGTTACTGGTTTACTACGAGCGCCATCTCTGGGTTAGTCTCGGAACTTATTGATCCATGTGTTATATGCATAAATAATTGTGTTATGAGCAATTAGTAATCGATAGCTGTTTGTATTTACATTTGTAAGTTATACATACTTAATTTAGGTACATCTTGCTTAAAATCCGCTTAATTTATAACTTTAAAAGGCAACGGTAGCCTAGTGGTCATGATCGCGGACTCGTCGAGTCGTGGGTTCGATCCTTGATGCCACTTTTGACCCTTGATGCAGCCGGGGCTGATGAGTGTTTAATCTGTTGTGGCTCAAAGTTTTTCCGATGACGTGGTGTGGTAGTTCGGATAGGGAGGTGCCAACTCTGGTGTCGTCCTCGTCACTTGACCAAGGTTCAAAATGACGAGGTCCATCGCCAATATCCCTCGTGTTGCTTCTAGTGCGACGTTAATAAGATCAATCAATTAAATAACTTCAAAAATGTTCAAAGTGTTTATGAATAAAACATTCAATGCATTTAAAACAACTTTAATTTGAAAATGTAAATATAATAAAATTTTTAGATTTTATGAATCAATTTTTTTTCCTTAATTTTCATACATATATTGTGCAATACCTAACATTTGTGAGTTTTTTGTAGAAAAAAAGATTGCGTTTATTGTATAGGTAATAACTTTACCTCATTATGGGAAAAATATGAGCAATGCAAATAAGATAAATTTTGAGGAGAATGCACCAAAATATTTTTTGAGAACCGCATTTTAAGAAAATTGCAAATGCAGATATTTTTCTCCGTGGCGTGACACGTTTGCTTACAATTTTAAAATTCCATTTTCTAGCGTACTGTTTGTCAAATTCTCACACATAATGAAATCAATGGAATCAGCCAAACCCCTCTAATTATTAACAGGAAAGAAAAGAAACATTTTGAGATATTAGCTACCATTTAGTACATTTTTTGAAAACAAGTTTTTATGGACTGTCTTTGCAGTTATCACTGTGTTATTTTCTCGACGATATAATAAAATTGTTTTGAATAACTGTGTCTATGGAATTTTCTCATCCCGGATAGAATGTCATTTTCGAAACATTGTAAGCATTTATTCTAGGAAATCGTAAAACAATTATTTCGTAAAGAGGATCTGTGTATACAGTCGGCTGCCTTTAACTGACTGTAGTCTGGTTCCATTGTTACTAAACCGAGTGTCACAGTATTAATATGAATTCCAACATCGATATGAATTTCCTGCGTTACTTCAGCACTTTTTCAACAACTCACTTATCACGAGACCTTGAAAAGAATGTTTTAACAAAAAAATAAATCGATTCTATTTTGATATGTAAAATGTTGGCTTCCCATGTTTAAAAAAAGACTCTAAATAAATGTCACTGCATTTGGAGTTTCAGTCCTATGTTTTAATTAACCGCGACTTACAATATAAATATAAATTGAGCGATAATAGAAATTCCATCATCGAAATGCATACAGTTTACACTTTTTCGACATTATTTTTTACTCATTTCGAAAGTCATTTAATCAAGAAGGAAAACTTTAGAACTCTTAAAATTTGATTAATAATGATAATATTAAAAAACTGGTTGAACATACAGCTAATCTCACTGACCGCGAAATCTTGGAAGTATCTCTTGCAAAAAAAAATAAAAAGTTTTTTTGCAAAGAACATATTTAGCTACCTAAAGTGCGCTTTTTTTAAAAATAATTATTATTAAATTACTCAATTAAATATAAGAATTAAAGTAAGCGATGAAATATCAATAAAGAGACAATAGTAAACTTTTCTGATGTTAAAATTAAAGGAAACAATAAATTATTAGATTGAATATTTTTCAGCTAAATGTAATTAAAATTAAAACAAACGAAGAATTATTAAATTGAATATTATATCAGCTACATGTAATTAAAATCGAAACAAATTATAAACTATTAAATTGAATATTATATCAGCTGTATGTAATTAAAATTGAAACAAGCGATACAAAATTGAAAGGTGATCTGGTATGCCTAAAGTGATCCACCTAAAACAATAGCCCCTTAGGTGGCTTATAATTGTTTGTTTAAAAATTAAACTTTTTTTTTTTCTGAAATGCAAATTTTATGGTGAATATAAATTTTATAACCGCAATTATTATATTAACTGCTAACGGACTGACTCAAGCATCAGAGGCGTTCTCTTGCGACCAAGCTTCAGTAAAGGCCAAAGACGAGAAGAGTGCATGTCCTAACACTCCGCCCCTTTTTGTTGTGTATTTGAAGTTATATGTGTGATTGTTGTCCGTGTGTAACTTTTTTTTTAAATCTCAAATTCATAAAATATTTTTGCAATTACGGACACTTTTTATTTCACTTAAAATGAGCCTCCGCCATGACTGGCATTAAAACAGAAGGCCAACGACCTCCCACAACTTTTCTTATAAATATCTAATTAAAAAAAAGCTCACTAGGTACCGTGTCCTTAAACTAACTACCATTTTATGAAATTGTACACAACAGTGACGGGCTGGACGGGTCCGAGTCTTTGCATTTGACAATATCCATTTGAGTTGAAATTTTGCATACACGTGTAACTAATACCTGCTTTTAATTTCAAATTTCCAGACAGAAAAGAGTTGAATAAAAAAAAAAAAATTTAATAAAGTCAAGCTACTTTTTAACGGGTTTTCTTCTAATCACATTGTATGTCTGAGTAAAAACTTTAAACTTTAACTTTTTTTCTCTCATTTTAAAGCTCTCATTTGAGCTGAAGTTTCCTATACACGATTATTTTGGACGACAATACGATAATTTAATTATAATTAACAAAAATTAGTTGATTAAAAGTAATTATTCAAAGAATTACATTTTACGCCAAATTTCTCTCCAAATGGTCGCCAAGGTGAAAGGGGTCATTGCTTAAACTCTTTTATAAACTGGTGACATCTCTGTGAATCCATCTTTTCCTTTGTAAGATAAGCATTGCTGGGAAGCATCAACTCATGTTCGAAACAATTCTTGACGCATCATTTTACATTGAAATATTTTTTTTAGTTGTATTTTTTCTCAATTTAGGTCTTGACCATTTTAGCCGAGTGGTCATGGTCGCGAGCTCTGTCGATTCTTGAGCTCGAGTCCTGATGCCAGTGAGCCAATGCACGCTAAATCTGTGAGAGGTCAGAATCCTTACATTTGGATAGTAGGGAAGCTAGGAGAGTGTCATCCTTGTTTCTTGATTGTTGTTAAATTACGAGGTCCGTTCACGGTAGCCCTCGTGTTATTTCCAAGTGCGAAGTTAAAAAAAAACAATAAGTCAATTTAAATTTTTGCCCTTTTGTACATTAATGTATTATTAATCTGTTTCGAAATGATTTAAATATTTTCATAACTGTTATATAAAATCGACTAATGGAGATAATGAACGAGAAAGAGATCTGAAAACTATCATGATTCATATTTTTAAGTACCTTAGTGATCTTTTTCTTTCCCATGGGGTTTACCGTCTTTGGTAAACACGGGTGACGCACTCCCGGGATACCCTAGCGATCTTTCTCTATTTTCGACCCTCCTTCTTGTCAACCATTTTTAACTTTTTTTCAACTTCACGTCTAGACCACAGTTTAATCTTGTTTGGCGCAGCATAGCCATATCTGGCTCTTGCGCCAATAAACTTTACATTTACTCACTCATATTTTTAAGTACATTAGTGTAGAGATCTGTGTAGTGAAGCCGCTGACTTTATAGTCGTTATTTCGATTCCACCTCAACCCATTTTGTACAAATAGGGGCTGCTGTACAACAATACGTAAAACAATCGGTTTTCACATGGAGTCTAGAGAATTAAGTGTACCTTAAGGCAAATAAATATTATGTGATCCCAAAAATCATGTCCCTGTTCAACTTAGAAGAAACCTTTTATTGATTAAAAAGTTACTTAATTTTTTGATAAAAAAAAAAAGTTAAATAGTTAAAATATCAATACGGTTGAAAATATTAGTATAGTTATCAAAATAGTTAAAATATCATTATTAGGCACAAAAGTCTCAAGCTTTCCATATGATTTTAAAAAATGCATCTCACAAAAGCAAGGTGTCTGAAATTTGGGTATCTTACCTTTCCGTGTATGTCTTGGTTGCCTTTAAATGCGTAGTGTTTCCCCTTAAAGGAAAATCGTATTTGTATTAATTCTTTTTGGGAAAAACTTTTAAAATTTATTTTATTAAAAATATTTTTAACTTTATTTAACTAAAAAGATATCGTTGAATTGAATAAGAAAAAAACAAGTGAGAATTCAACGTTCATGTTTTTTTTTTTTATTTTATTTATTTTATAAATAAAATTTGCTCTAATTGTATTTTTAAAAAAAAGTGTTTAATTTTTTATTTCTTCGTAAGAAGGAATCGGAGTTAAGACCAGCTGGAATCGAGAAATAAGTGAATGATATTCATTTTTAGTACAATAAGAAAATCAGTAAAATTGCGATGCTCTCTGGAAAGCAGTAGAAACATAAAGTCACTGTTTTTGAGAATTGAAACATTGATTAATCTTATTCTTTTATGCCTGTATGCCGTCATTCCATGATTTATCGCAAGACGAAACTCGCCCTTTACCCAGAATATTGGATGTTATTTTAGCCGATTGTACAACCCGTCGGTGTTCTGAAAGTAACTGTATCCGTTCCACACCCTGATTGAAACTCATTTCACTTCACTGCGACCTTCCGTTCTGAAATGGAAATTCATGACTGCGTCTTTCTTCAATCACCATTCAAGTATCATTTATCACCATTTATCCCCATCTGCAAACGGAATACTCGTAGATCATTAAATGTTTTTTTTTTATTTTTATTATTATTATTATTTTGTTTGAATAACAGCCCTTGTGTTTTTCTTCGAGACTCAAAATAAACATTGAACACGTTGCTGGGACAATTTCTGGAGTTTAATTGTATTAACCTATCCCTCAGTCTGTGCTTCATCATTAAAAATATTTTTCTTATTTAGAACCTTTTCATTTAAAGCTTGTGTTCTTTAAGAAGATATATCGATCGAGATCATTAATTCTTTGCAATCTTTTGTTTAATTCCTAAATATTAATAACTGATAATTGGGTGAATTTTATCGTAGAAGTATCGGAATATTTAAGTTGATACAAGCAAAGCTTTTTTTTTTTTTTTTTTAATTAAATGAGCTTGCAGTAGCTAAATGGTTATGATCACGAGCTCGTGGTCGTTGTTGTTTTTGTCGAGTCGCAGGTTCTAGTCCTGATGACACTGAAAGACCTATCGTACCCTTGACGGCAGAAGAAGAACGGTTTTTCCGTCCAACCCTGACCCAAGGAATCATCAAATTTTTTTTTCTATGACTTATTCTAAGCTTCCCAACCAATTAAAATTCTCTCTCTGGGCCCTTCTGAGAAACCCAGAGAAGTTTCCTCCCACTCGCCTACTTCCATGCTCAAACTAGAGCTTCTGTCTCCTGATTGGACGATGCATTTCCCCCTGTACTCTCTCCCCCCCCTACAAAACCAAAATTCTTTATATCGCACGATCTCAAGCACTAAACTTAAACTTTTAAAAATGCTTCAGTCATTTATTTTAATTTTCATTAGTTCCACCTCATTCGTCACTTAAATTTCTCTTTTAATTTTAATAAAATCTCTAAATTGCATTGAAGTATTATGAAGCGAAATTTCAAGACAGGAGATTAAAGCCCAATAGGGCTAGGCACTCCAATAACGAGACAAACGGATGCACATTAAATCTGTCGAGGCGTTTTGGGATGGTATGGATTGATTGTTTGCAACACTTAGACGCAACGTGAGGGCTATTAGCGACGGACCTTACAATTTTGAAATATTGTCAAGTGACGAAGACAGCACCTGAGCTTGGACCTCACTCTCCCCACGTGATGACTTTGAACCTCGACGTATGCATCATCTCTACTACACGACGAGTCTCTCTCTAACACTTCTCAAGGACTTTAAAATCAATTCCGATGTCCTTTTATGTTGTGGAAGAATGGAAAATTCTGGTCGCGAGTATTTTCGACATCTGTCACAGGCTCCAAATTATGAAGTTATGAAAAAATTATACCTCTTAAAATTGTATCTCTTAAAAAGAAAATATTTATAATTTTGATGTGTTGTTTAATAGTGATTTCTGAAAATATCCATACAGTTGCTCCCTCTTCTCGAAATCTCCCTTCCCCTTTATCTCTTGGTTTTAAAACAAAAACTAAAAAACAAAATAAGATAAATCGCCCATTCCGAAATATCTCTCATCCTGGAACAAATAGTAAACCTAAAGTTGATATAAAACTAAATGCCTACAGACCAAAAAAAAGTGCTCTACCGCCTAAACTCGGAGATGATGATGATAACGATGATTGTATTTTATACGATGTGGATGATACCTGGCTCATGGATGCCATGGATCAAATCGAATCTACAAATATTTTGAAGAAAAAGAAAACTCGGATTCGACCTTAGTTTATTCTATTTCACGCTTTTATCTGATTTTAATCTGATGTGATGACGTTTTGTTTTAAACTGCTATTTTATCATATATATTAACAATGTTTTTAATTTTTATAACATTTGTCTCACTAGAATTTTAAATTTTACTTTCGCGCAATGTTTTAATTCTTGTGTATCACCGGGTTTGGCGCAGCATGGCCATATCTGGCTCTTGTGCCATAAAATTTCAAAATCACTCACTCACTCTGAAAATATCCATTTTCAATTAATATGATAAAGTGCTGTTTATTATTACAAGCTTTATTAAACTTGCGGTGTTCATATATATTGTGTTGCAAATTTGATATATCTGAAGATCTATATGTATATATATAGATATATATATATATATATATATATAAACACCGCAAATAACCCCATTCCCAAATAATTATAACCCCATTCCTATCATCAGATTGAGCCGAAATTTTTTCGTACAGATGTAACTCCACAAGAGTGACTATCCAAATATTTCGGTTATTTCTCAGTAATAATTAAAACTTCTTGATATCTCCTCGTATGTTTGATTACCCTAGCGATCCTTCTCTATTTTCGATCCTCCTCCTCGTCAACCAATTTTTGTCTTTTTTCAATTTCTCACGTCCAGACCACAGTGAAATCTTGTTTGGCGCAACATAACCACATCTGGTTCTTGCTCCAGTAACTTTCACATTCACTCACCTCGTATATATGAAATTACATTTGAAAAACTGGAAAACAATATGTGAAAAAGTACTTTCAGTTCATTAGAAGCGTTTAAAATAACATTAATTAAATAGGAATTCAGTTGGGACCACAGAGGAAGTACTCTGTTTTCAAGAGTTCTGTATATCATTAGTTCACTATTGAGAGGTTGGACTGTATAAAAAAATAGGAAGTAAAAAGTATTAATATTTGCAATTAATAGGAAAACGTGTCGTCATCCAAACAAAAGATTATTCCAAATTTCATAAAAAGAAGAACAATAACTTCTACTCATATATTGCTAAAAAAAAAATGCTTTTACCTCAAAATTGTGCAAAATATTTGATCCGAGGTCCGTGGTTATCAAACCGCGAATCAAGTGAAAGGAGTTTTGCAATATATTATTATAAATTGAGCATTAAGTCCAACATCGATATGAATTTTTCGCGAAACTTTTATATTCTTTCGACATTTTTTATTAATACAGAAACCACTTATACAAGAAAAAAAAATTATAACTCATAAAATTTGACTGATACAAATAGTTGAACGTACAGTTTAATCTCATGGACCGTAAGATCTTGAAAATAATCGTTACAAAATCTATGTAGGCACATTTCACTTTCCGAGAAATTGGGAATCATAGCCAATCGAATATATTCAAATCCAACAAAAGATAAATGAAACGTATTTAAATGGTCGATCCTCTCTTAGCCCCAAACTATCAAAGGATGCGTCTGAAAGACAACCTTTTGTTCGTCTTCACTCATTCGGATTTTTATCTCTTCTTTTTTGTGACGAAGTACTTCACGATCAGGGGGCCTACAAATTTTGGTTTCGTAGAAGATTTGTTCTGATCTTCATTTTTACTCGTGGCAGCGGAAATCTAGTGGTCTTGATCGCGAATTTGCGGCCGGCGTTTCGTTGGGTTCGATCCCTGATGCTTCTTGGGACCCGCCGTGTATCGGGGCTGATGCACGTTAAATCTGTCGAGGCTCAGAATCCTCCCGTGGGCGTGGTGTGGAAGTTTGGGGTGGGAGGTGCCAGCTCAGGAGTCGTCTTCGTTATTTGACCGATCTACTAATTGACGAGGTCCGTCACCAATAACCCTCGTATTGTTTCTAGTGCGACGTAAATAAATAATCACCGAATCCTACGTTTCCGCTCGGATTTAGTGCGCAAGCGCTATTTGAATTAACTCTTTCTCGTGTTACTAATTTTGCTCGTTCTAAGTTTCTTATTGCAAATTTGATCTCCGTGGCATGTTTGTCCTACGAATATATATAAATTAGAAAGAAAGGAAAATATTAATATTTGCTCTGAACAGGTAGTCTTGATGTCATTTGTAGGAAAAAAAAAAATATTATTCTGGATACAATTAAAAAGTAGTCCCGTGGTAAAACCGCGAGTTCTGAATCAACGAACCATGATCCGATCGTACTATTTAACATTTACTAGATTATTTCGCTATCCGCCTTCATTTCGTCATTACGGATCGTGTTCATTTCCACTTCTTACTTGTCCGTTCCGGTAATTTTCCAGGAATGTCGAGCAAGCATCGCGGAGGAAATTCGAGAACAATGCGGCAAAAATTTAGCTCAAGGATTCAATCGCATCAGTCGGCTGGAAGAAGAGAGAGAGCTGAAAAAAAAAAAAAAAAAAAAAAATCCATTGTTAAGCCTCGTTGGCAGTTCAAAATGCAAAATTTTTTTTTTCCCCAAAGTGATCCACCTACTGCTCACCATCCGTTTTCAAATGAACGGAATTGTGCTTCATCAGCCGGTGGATTGCGTAAAGTTGTCAAACACTTCGGATGTGGGATTGTTATCGGTATTAAAATTCCTACTCTCTCTAATATGTTTGCCACTTTTCGTTTTTTTCCTCCCCTCATTGTTCTAACTGTCTCTAAATGGTGTTATGCTTTTAGGACTCCATTCTATTGTTCTGGTATATATGAAGCTTTCGACCACTATCCGGCTCGGATAATATAACTGAATTCTTCGTTCCCTTGTAGAAGTATTATTAAATACTGCACACTAATGGAATAAGCGATAGCTTGTTGCCAGTGGCATGAGTTTCTAGGGGGGGGGGATGGACTGTGAGAACATAATTCGTCCAAAATCTTAGCGGGAAATAATGTTTTTTGCAATGGAATTCAAAATCTAGTGGAGTTTGATAGGAGTTGTAAAGCGAGGTGCGAAAACCTTTGTGCTGACATTTTTCCTCTTTACCCAAGGTGATTTAGCTCACTCATGAGTCCGGGGGGTACTCGAGATGCCGTTAGGGGTACGTATAAAGGAAACGGTAATGGCGGTCACTCAGCTGAAAAAAGAAACATAAAAATTAAAGATTAGAAATAATTTCTAAAACAGGTTCGGTGGGTTTGACTAATTTTAGCAATTGTTATATTTACCTCCTACCGATAAAATCATCGATGAAAGAGAGGTTGCGTCTGCTGGAAGGATCGGCTTGTCCACCTGCTGCTGCGCTCCGCACAAAGAGGGGTAGGGGATTGTCTTTTCTGAAACAAACGTAATTTGCAGAAGAAAAAAAAAATCATTGAAACAAATGCGGCTATGAATTTGAGATTCCATTTATCCACTTCCGAGCCTGATGTTTCTAAACTTTGTGATTTGTTGTCCCAAATATCACAATAAATTTTTCTTCTCTTTCCAAATCTATCTGTTAATTTATTGTTTACTTCAAATTATTTTTAATAAAACTTTTTAATGAAATAAATAGACCAATTTGTGTGATTTCAATAAACCTTTCTTTGGAGAAGTGTTCGGAATGTAATGGATGAAACATTGTGTGTGTGTGTCTGGGGGGTGATCCGGGGTCGGGAACCGAGTCGGCTGTAGGTATGCATACTGGTAAAAAGTTGTAATATGTTCGCTAGAGCATAGATGCAGGACCTTCATGGGGGGAGGGGAAGAAGGCTTCCGTTCTGGAAAACAATAGTGTAGTTATGAGTTTTCAGATCTTAAATAAAATTTAAAAATGCTTCCAAAAGTTGGAAAAATAAGAAATTATTCCTTTTTTTTCACTTTTTCGAATGCATTTAAAAGTAATAATCTAGTTTTGAGAAGAAAAGTAGGATACTCCTTAGAATTAACATTACATTCAGAAATTCGTAGTAGAGCCTAGACGGGAGCCCTAATCTTGTCGTAGCCTGTTCAGATTTTTACAACGTTTTTCTGAATTTCACTTGGTGTGTGTGTGTTTCATCAAATTTTCGATCGTTAATTTAACCAACTTCCCATCAAGCTAGAGCTTTGAAATTTTGGGGATCGTTCGTACTCGCCTAACAATGCAATATTTAGACGTTTGCGACAAGTTTTAACTAATATTTCAATAATTTTAACAAGTCAAAATATTCTTTCCTCTCGGCGCTTTTAGGATTGAGGAAAAAATTTCTTTCCCCCTCTGGGAGCACCGAGCACTCCCCACGCAGCATGCGGTATCGTAAACCTTATGTACTCACAAAGGGGAGATACTATCTCCCCTTTACTATCTCCGAGATAGTAAGGGTTGCTGACTTTTAGTCAGTAATCATTCGCAAGAAAGAAAGTTTCCAATATTTGGCGCCATGTCTTATCACAATAATTTTTTTCTGAATTCTGGTTCCCATTCTTTTTTAATAGAATGGCTTACAAACTTTCAAATACATGTTTTGATTTTATGAGTATTATGAATTTTTTAATACTCTCACAAATGTCTCTTTTTAAGTGAATTTTAAAATTAAAAATAACTAACAGTTTTAACTAATATTTCAATAATTTTCTCTAATAAAATTTGCCACCATATAAAAACGTTGGTTTTTATATCGAATTATTAAATATAAGCTATGTTGATCGAGCTGGAACATACGAACACATGTTCTGGGGCTCTGCGCATGTGCTCATTCATGTACTCGTCAAATATGTATTGGGAACAAAGCTTAATGTTATCTTGAATACAAATTGATCTTGCTTGAAATATATGTAGAACTATTTATTAAAACATGCGTTCGATGATTTTCAATATAATTCATATGTTTAAGCTCGTTCTGGCGAGTATTGCTTGAGGGGGCAATTGGTCTTCAATGTCCTCTAAATTAACCTTGGACTTATATTCATCCCTTTAGAGCTGTTCAACGCCCATTGGTGAACGGAACGGACTCCTTTCGAAACCACTGGTTTAGAGTTCCAAATGCCGTCCCCTACCTTTCAGAATGAAAATCAAATGCTTCCACCAACGGGTATTTATATATAGAAAGACATTTATCGAGAAGTTTTTACGTAAAAACCTTCAAGTCGGAACCAGTAATATTACAGAGAGCAAACAATTTATTTATTTTTTTGAACGAAATCGATTTTACAACAATTTTACAGTGATTTTAATTGTTTATTAACGTCGCACTCGGAAGCAACTAGGGGGCTATTGGTGACGTATCTCGTAATTTTGAACCTCGGTCAATAGACGAGGATGACACCTGAGCTGGTGCCTCCATCATGGCAATTGGAGGACTTCGGACTTCGACAAATTTAATGTGTATCAGCCCCACTGTTCGGCGGGTCTTCAATGGCACTTGGATTCGAACCCGGGAAATGTCTCCATGAAAACATTGAGGAATTAATTCTTAATAAATCAACCTATGATCTATTGACTAAACTAATTTAAATCAATATTACTATCTAAATGATCCTAAAATAACGTAATTCAGAATGACGGGTCAGCCCACTTGTATAACTCATACTTGAGGCATAACTTTAAACAAAGGCAATTAATCAAATATATCTATGTAATACTGATGAAGCTTTGTATAAAAGAAATACTGGTGACTTTCTATTTGGATTTAAAAAAAACAACAACCCACGTACTGTAACTCAAATTGTAGTAACTTTGTTAAAGCAAATTAAAAAGTACTGCCCGGTGCTATCTGATAGAGAAAAAGTAATTAGTTATTTAGAATTCTGAAGCTCAAGGCCAGCGCTACTTTCCTCCTCTGTTGCTAATGCAACTTGTAATCTAATACAATGTAAAAAAAAAAGCTGTAGATAAAGGTTAATATTTTGTTTTGTTACAAGCTTTCATTTAACTTGATATGTTCACATGTATCACTGTCTTTCTAGTTAATATGTTATCCGATTTCCTTCCATTTAATCGAGCTGAAATTTTGCTTACATGTAGGGCCCTTGTAGCCTAGTGGTCAAGGTCGTGGACTAGCGGCTGGCGGTTGTCGTTCAGTCGCGTGTTCGATCCTTGGCCACCAAAGACCCGCCGTGTAGCAGGGGCTGATGCATGTTAAATCTGTTCGGGGCCCAAAGTCCTCCCGTTGGTGTGGTGTGGATGTTAGGAGAGGGGGGTGCCAGCTCAGGTGTTGTCCTCGTCACTTGACCGTGGTTCAAAATTACGAGGTCCGTCGCCAATAGCCCTCGTGTTGCTTCTAGTGCGACGTTAATAAAAACTAAACTAAACTTTGCATACATGTATAACTTTAATGACAATACATTACTATTGTACTCGCTCGAACAGTGACGGAGGGACTTGAAAGGCAGGGTCTTGCACTTAACAACGTCCAATTGATATTTTGTATTTTGCACACACGTAGTGCTCTTTGTAATCTTACATTTCCAGAGTTCATAAAAAAAAAATTAAATATAAGTGTAAAACATTTTTACTCAAGTTTTTATTTAAAGATAGACTTAAGTATAAAAATTATTTTTAAATGTAAAATGTTGATATTTCTTTTGAAATAGTTATGGTACTTAATTTATCGTTATTGACCTAGGTATCTCAGTGAAGCACTTCAAGATTTTATAAATTTTTTACTTAACATTTAAAAAGTTATTTTTATGTCTTTTAGTCCATCTTAAAATAAAATATTTAAAGATATTGTTTACTCACTTTTAGTTTGATTACTGCATAACGCTTATTGAAAAAAGGAAAAGCAATGCAAAATTGATAATTTCTGACTGTTAATGGTTATTTAAATGCGAATTGAATGACGATTCTATTGTTCTGTTGGATGACTGTCAATAAAGATGTATGTTTTTGTTGTCGTGAGTATCAGAAATGATAAATACAATTTGGTCTGGTCATATCTGATGAAATAAAAAAAGTGTTTCTCCAATACTATTCAGTTCATTAATTCACGTGATTATTTTTATTTCGTGGTTTTGATCACTGGTCACAACATTCTGTCCGGCCGTGCGTTTCCAAAGTTGATTTCATCTGCGCTTGAAAAAGCATTTCGTGTTCCCACTGTTGTCTGTCTCGAATTAAAGGGTTTGTTTCATGCATTTTTCGTCCAACGGAACACGATTAGTGAAATACAGCGGAAACGAGAAGTCTGTATATCATTAAAAAAATAAATAAAAGTCTATTGCTACTGTCTGCACCAAAGGCGAACAAATTTCCCAAGTTTATTTGCAATTGTTTTCTTTTGACTATCTTTGACAAATGCCGATATCTATTACTGCTCTCACTTGACATTGATTTATGGTAAATAACACCGGTAAGAGACGAGTTTTTGAACATGAGTTTTCCTTCAAACTTCACACTTTGCGCAGCATTTTTTATACTTTAAATTTTAAGAGCAAAAGGGAACGTTGAGTCAAATTGAATTTATTCAATAATTAGTTTTAATAATTGATTTTATTATTTGACGTTTATTAACTTTTTCACCTAAAATAAATACGTGTAAAATTTTTTGGCCGAATTAAGCATTATATTAATCAATAACGCTGCATGTAATTAAAATTAAAGCAAACGATACTTTATTTAATTGAATATTATATCAGCTATATGTAATTAAAATTAAAGAAAATAATAAATTATTAAACGACGAATTTGGCGACTTGGCGAGGAACGTGGCGTAAAATTTAATTCTTTAAATAATTAATTTTAATCAATCAATTTTCCTCAAAGTACCGTATGTAGAAAAGTTCAGCTCATTTGAGCGCTTTAAAATGTGAGAAAAAAAGCTTTTAAAGTTTTGAAATTTAAAAGACGAAATTGACATCCGAGCTGACGTGTTGCGTTTTAGGTTTTCATATTTTGTTGCCAGATGGCCTCTGCAGCCGAGTGATTGTGGCCACAAGTTCATAGCCGACGTTATTTTCGTCGAGTCTTTCTGATTACTAAAGACTCGTCGTGTAGCACAGCTTTGCTCATAAGTCTGTCGACGCTCTAAGTCCTCACCTTGAGATGGTGTAGAATCAAGATACCAACTCTAATATGATCCTCATCACTTGACTGAGAATCAAAATTACAAAATGTTTCGCCAATAACCCTCGCATTACATCTGACATCATGTTCGAGGAGCGAAAGCATCATGATCACGAATGTGAGTATCTGAGACATTTTCAGCTGTCTAGTGAATCATGTTGCTTACTAAAAACAAACCATTTTTGTTGCCACGAGTGCCATCTCTTGGAATTTCTAAGGACATAGTGAACGACCCTCACGTAAAGGTCTATTAAATGAAAGTAGGATTATCACGCGTTCGCCGTCACTTGAAGATGCACAACACTGCACATGCGTCAAGAGAAGGCTTTAAATAGTTGGAAAGCGTGTGTTGTCTCTGCGGTCACCTGAAAGCAAGGCTATTATGGATGCCTTCAAACATAATCAACATGCAGAAGTTCAATTTTTAATAGCGGGAAAAGAGAATCGTCGAGAATTATCGTCGTCTGCAAAATGTGTACGGTACGGAGTGTCTCCCACTCACTTCATTAGTCAATTTCTTATAATACGAATCTCTTATGGACAACAGGCTTCGACCAGGTTACAAGCACTTGTAATCATCACCTGCGAAACAATGTCTGCAGTAGACAATCTAGCGATGCAGAATTGGTGAATCACTTCGTACGAAACAATTGGGTTTGGTAGTTTTCATTAACCTCGCACTAGGAGCAATACGAGAGCTATTGGCGCCGGACCTCGTAATTGTGAGCCTCGCTCAAGTGACGAGGACGACACCCTGAGCTGGGACCTCCCTTTCCTAACTTCCACACTTCGCCAACTGGAGGACTTTGAACCGCGATAGATTTAACGTGCATCAGCCCCTTCTACAAGGCGGGTCTTTGGTGGCATCGAGGCTCGAACCCACGACTGAACGGAAAGAACACCGGCTGCGAGCTCACGACAATGACTATTCCAGTACCAGAACCACTGGGCTACCGCGACCACATGTGCGAGATAGAGCAACGCTATCTCCCAGTAAAGGAACTGTTCACGCATTTCTCAATGGGAGCTTCTACAATCACCTACTGCGCCACCTCACACAAATTGAAATCAAGAAACTTCGACGTTTCGTATTGTCCAAAGGGCTGCCACATGATAAAGCTTACTCTCATGTCGGATGACCGCGGTAGCCTAGTGATCATTTTAACTGACTCACGGCAGGCAATTTTCGTCGAGTCGTGGATTCGAGTCTTGATATGCTGCTAAAGACTCACCGTGTAGCCAGGGCTGGAGCTCGTTAAATCTGTCGAGGCTTAAAGTCCTCCCGATGGTGTGATAGTTAGGAGAGGGAGGTGCCAGCTTGAGTGTCATCCTCGTCACTTGACCGAGACTCACAATTGCGAGATCCGTCGCCATTAGCTCTCGTATTGCTTCTCAGTGAGACGTTAATGTACAATCATTCTCTCAGATTTCTTTAGGGGTATCGTGAAATTTTAATCAACCACCGTTTTCATGGTACCAGTACTTATAAAACCAATATGATTAGTTGTTTACTGATATCCGAAGGGATTGTACCAATTACTGGATGTCATAAAAGTTCCCATACTGATAATTCGTCAATTTATCAAGTAGGAGTAGTGAACTATTTTTATGCTAATAATGGAAAGCATTTCAAACTGAACGTTGAGAAGTTACGAACGAATATCTACAAAATACTCAATATATCCGCCCCTATTCCGGAGGCAAAGCTGAACTGGTTTGCATATATTTTGAGATACGCGCTTCAAGATGGAGGGAATGATTTCTTGTACCTTTTAATAATTTCAATTCTCAGATCATCTCATTGGAGACTATTTCCACAAACGTTGTTTTTTATTGCATATCAAAGGCAGTGAATACTCAGAGGACTCTTGGTTCAAAGAAGAAGGTAAAATATGTTATACGCGTAATGAACAATGGGTGTGATTAAAGATTTTTTAAGGCAGATGATTCATTTCAAAAATTTTCTTACCCCCTCGTTCCCAAATCTCTGCATTCCGTGACCTTTTTTTTTTCTGTGGGGACATGTGATGAACAAAGTTTACATGGAAATAATGCCCAGATAATAGGTGGTCTAAAAGTAGCTTTACCTCTTAAAGGATACAAAAAGTCACGTACAAGATCTTGAAACGCTTTTCTCAAAATGTGAGGAAACGATATCAGCTTTGTCTCTCTATTTTTTGTAAATGTAGTTCAGAAATTTTTCTACGTTATGTTAGAAATGATATTCACCATTATTATAAAAATAATAGTGCCAAAACCCGTTGTTTTTGAATAATAAGTTTGCGAATCGTCAGTACGGGAACTTTTAGGGCATATTTTAATATCCGAATGGATTGATACAAATATTATTTTTCCTTCGAGTGCACTGGTTGATTTTTCGACTGAATGTTGGGCCAGAATTCCAAAACATGAACTTCCAGAGCGGTTTCGAGAATTCTTCTTTTTTTTTCTTTATGGCCAGCAATGATTTCGGTAATAAATGACTATTTGCGAGGGTAAAGCAATTTGAAACGGTAGAAACGTTTTTGTAGTTCATTCCGTGCATCACGTTTGTTCGCGAGCTGTAATGACCTTGAACTTGGGCTCCGGCGAGTGTAAAATTGCGGCAACCCAAACCTGAAGTCTCTGGGTCGCGCGTTCAAAGATGTTTTGACAAATCTTTTTTCTCTTCTGGAAGGAAGTAGGGGAAAAAAGAAGTTTGTAAATTGCGTTTGGAATATAAATTCTTCTTCCGCGATGGGACGGATATAGTTTTTGGAATTGTGTCACGGAGACGGTTGCGATGGCTTTTTTTTTTTAAATTTTTAAAGTACTCGATTCGAATTAAATTGTTTTGGTTTTCTACGCTGTCAGTCTTTTTAACTTTTGAAAAACAAATCTCTAATTCCCTTCTTCCAACATGTTATGTTTGAAACTAGTTCCAATTTTGAAAAAAAATATCGAATAACACAAGATTGGTATTAACGAGTGCCACTGGTTTTGTGGTTGCGGAATAAAAAAAAAATCAGTTTAAAATAAAAAAAAAAATTGTAAAAAATAATTTTGCCTATAGATTACACAAATGGCATTCTAAAATTTTTTTTGTTGAACACTGTTTTGATGAATTACATTTAATGGCGTATTCATTCCATTGGTAAGTAATGTCGCGATATTTTTATTCCGTTTTCTTTCAGTTATCCCCACAAAAGAATGAACCTCGAAATTAAGCCTAATTGCTAAAAATAGTTGTCGAATTTTTGTTAAATGAATACACGAATGGCGATGCTTATCAACTATCGCTTATTCAATTTTACGTCAGTATTTATCGAATGACCCTAAAATTATAAAATATTTTGTTTTTCAATAAATAAAGTTTTTAAGATTGATAGATGTTGATAAATTAAATCTATAATTCTCAAAGCATATCCGGATGTGGATGAAAAGATTTAGCTTGCCTACATCTCTCCTCCCGACTACTCTACTCTTTCTTTCCTTATCTGTGTTATTTATCTTTCAAATGGAAATTCTTTTACCTTTTAACAATTGACCTTATTATTGCCGAGTCCACTGAGAAGTTTTCAAGAACTAGGAAAGGTTTACGCGTTATAAATATGTGCTGGTAAATAAGGATAAAATGTTTAATTGTTAATTAAGTTAGGAACTGTGTCTTATACATATTCAGAGTAGTAGACATGATCGCGAATGGCGTTGTATCATCGAGTCCTGTTGCCAACAGAGACCCACCGTGTATCAGGGCTGACGCACTTTAAATCTATCGAGGCCCGCCCGTGGCATGGTGTGGAAGTTTGGAGAAAGAGGTACCATTTTAGGTGTCGTCCTCCTCACTTGAGCGAGGTTCAAAATTACGACGCCTGTCGCCAATAGTTCTGATGTTGCTTCTAAGTGCGACGTTAATTTACAATCACAATCAAATTGCTGTTTACAGAAGAGAAATCATATCATAGCCATTTATTAACTTAAAAAGGGAATTTTGATTAAAATCCTAGTTTTGTTGTGGTATTATTTTTCTTTCGATTTAAATGTGTAACGAATGAATTTGTGTGTGTTGCAATATTACCATTTTTAAGATACATTAGTCCATTTAAAAACTTTTTTTTCAATCTACCAGAATGTAAATTGTTATTCGATAAGAATATTAATTTAAATCAAAAGTTAATTAATTAATTGTTAAACAGTTGCAAAACGTCCTTATTTAAGATTTTTAAAGTTGTTCGGTCATTTTTCCATAAACATAGTGAATTGTTGTTGATATTTTTCTGTGGGTCTTTAACTGTGTAAAACTTCATCTTCTATCGGGAAATTTAATTCGTAAAAACTCATAATCATTCTGAGGGCATGATAACCCGATAGTTAAGGCCTGTATCGAGTTATTTATTTCAGCTTTTAATTCCGTGAAATGTAGGGATTATTACATGTATTAAATTGAATTTTGGTCGTCATGACTCTCGCATGGCATGGAGAATGTTGTGACCATCCTAGATAACTAAACATTCGAATGCTGTGACCGTGGTATTAAATCCTAGACGAATAAACACTCGTCTACTGGCCCTTGCCAGTTGTGTTCATTCTAGATTTTCACGTTGCGCTCACTCCACCTTATGCATAATACGAGGGTCGTTTAACAAGAAATTCCAAGAAATGGCGCTCGTAGCATCGAAAATGGCTTTTTTTTTTTAATTAGCACCACGGCTCGCTAGACAGCTGTGAAGTTTCGGTTACTCGTATTAGTAATCATATGCCTTTCGCACCTCAAAAGATCTTAGTCATAACTTTTCCGGAACCTGTATGGTGAATGATCCAGCAAACTGTTCCACTGTAGCTCGTGCATGTCAGAAGAGAAATTGGGGGTACAGCCGGGCATCTGCCCCTGAGGATTATATCAGGGGATCCCAAAGGCTTGCCTCAGTTTGGTAGGTGTGGGCATCATTGTGTTTAACTCGAGTTACCCTGGATATCTTTTTCTTTGCTTTGGGGTTTACTGTCATTGAAAAACACGGGTGATGCGCCCCCTGGATACTCTAACGAACTTTCTTTATTTTCGATCCTGTCAACCAATTTCTATCAATTTAACATTTTTTAAATGTCAAATTCACAGATTTACCTTGTTTGGCGCAGCATGGTCACATCTGGCTCTTGAGTTATTAAACTTCACTTCACTCACATAATTTTTCCGGTCGATGAGACCATTTTCGCCTCATTTTTTGGAAATGATTCACCGGAAGCCACCCATTGTTTTGATTTTTTTTTGGCTTCGGGTGCATAACGATGAATGCATTTATCATCGAGGATGACAACTCGACTCAAAGTGACGTCAACAACTCGATGTGGCTGCAAATGATTATTCAATCAGAGCTAAGGTATGAATCAATGTTAAATTTATTTCGTATCCGTTTAGTAGATGGCAGCACTGAATGATACAATTTACCTCGATGATGTGTTTTGTCTTTAAATACAAGTACTTTTTAAACCCCACCTTCGTAACTAGTAAAATGAGTTATCCAAAGGTTGAAAAATTTAGCTCTAGTACATTTGTTGTTTTACCGAGATTTGCTGCAATTATCGTCGTTACAGTCCAATTTATAGTGATAACGATCTGAAATTTCTGACGTCTCATCAAAATAAGTATTGATCATTAAAAACCTCACAGAAGATACGATTAAAAGTTCGACAACCGCTGGATTTGCACAAGTTCCGCTAATTTATATATATATATATGATTAGTTCCATGTAACATTAAAATAAGATTAGTTATCTAAGGTTAAAAGCAAATTTAACTCCACAATAATCGATGTAAGCATTGCATGTTGAATTAGAGGAGAACTGAATTCTTTTTCTTACGTGTTTTCTTTTTCTTTCAGGCAAATATTCTATTTATCCACAGATGGAGGCTGTACCGTCACATAGGCAGAGCCACCCGACAGTCCGTTCCGAGGCTGAAACAGTTTTCAACGTGTTCCTCGCTTCTCCAGACCCCCGCCGCTCACGTGCCTGGCACTCTGCAACAGGAGCTGGACCCTTTCAAATTAGCTGAGCCTGACTTAATAAACCTCTATTCCGACATAAAGAAGGTAGGTACATGACCAGTTAGGGCATCGATTGGGAATGGGAGGCGGGGCAAAAAAATTACTGACAACAAAAATAACGGAGGGAGAGGACGGGTTCGGGGAGTATAAATGAAACACACACAATTTAAAAATTTAGTTACAAAATTGTGGATTTTTCTAACTTTCTGAGTGAATTTAGACTGAGAAGCCACTCAGGGTTTTACTTCCTTCAGGTAAGTTCGGGCATTACGACCCTCGTGATCTTTTCTTTCCCTTGAGGTTTACAGTTGTGGTTATTTTTCAACAAGACAAAGTTCTGCCTCACACGGCAAGGGTGTCACAAGACTGTCTTCGCACTGTTACTACCCTTCCTTGGCCTGCCCGATCACCTGATTTGTCTCCAATCGAGCATATCTGGGATCATTTAGGATGGCGAGTTGGGCATCAAACGAGTTTGAACGAACTAGAGGCAAGGTTACAGCAAATAAGGAACGAAATGTCTCAAGACATCATACAGAACTTGTATGCCTCAATGCCCGATTGTATCGCATCGTACATTCGCTCTACAGAGGGTTCAACAGGGTATTAAATCCTCCGTTCTTTTGCCTTTTTCTCTGAAATAAATGATCTTTTTTCTTTGATTTTCTAATCATTTACTTATATCAAAGTAGTCATTACGTATGTAAAATTTCGTTTCATTTTGACGACTCCTTCTTGGTGCGCTAATTTTTTTTGTCTATGAGTGTATATATATATATATATATATGTACATACACACACATATATATATGTACATACACACACATATATATATGTACATACACACACACACGAGGATCGTTCAGTAAGTCCTTAGAAAATCCAAGAGATGGCGCTCATAGCATTGAAAATTCATTGTTTTTAGTTAGCATCATGACTCACCAGACAGTTGTGTAAGTCTCAATTACTCGTATTGGGAATCATGACGCCTTTCGCACGTCAAAATTTCTTCATTATAACTTCACGTCTAAGTGCGATGTCGCCTTCTTTGGAGCAGATTCACCAGAAGCAATCCATTGTTTTGATTGTTGCTTGGTTTCCAGTGCATTACGACGAATCTATTTATCATCGACAATTGGACGCGCCAGGATTCAAATTTTGATTTGGTTGTCATTTACAACCAAATCATAATTAATCGGTGAAACAACGTCAAATTTGTTTCGGCTTCGTTTTACGGATGACAGCACTCAATGGTGCCATCTGTTCTCAAATGCAAGTACTTTTTGAACCACCCTCGTATGTATGTATGTATGTAAGTAAAGAGGGCAGGGTGATTAGCTCTTATTCTCCTCCGCTGTAGATAGTCTGCTTCATTTTTTGTTAATAATGCTACATTTTTGGGTTTGTTTCAATTTGTTCCTTAAAGTTATATATATATCTTGTAGAAACTACCTACCCTTACCAACGAATCTTAATGTGACAGATAGAAATCCGAAACTCTTGAAATGAATCATTAATTTGCTCGAAATTAAACGCAGAAGAAAAATTCGATAGAAGTATGTGCTTGTCTTTAAAGTTATGGAGCAATTAATATTCTCTTATTCCAGGCTATATTTCTTTCTTTATTCTAAATAATTCATCTTTAATTATGAAACGTATAGCCTATCTGAGCATCCATGTCCTCATTATTTGGTCATTCTACGATTTCTGTTGACGCATGCGTATTAGTGATGATAATTACGGTTGCAAAATGGTTATGATCGTGAGTTCGCGGTAGGCGTTGTTCGTGGGCTGGAGTCCTTATACCACTAAAAACTGCCGTTTGGGAGGGGGGGGGGGGGTGATGTGCGTTAATTCGTCCTCCCATTGGCGTGGTATTGAAATTAGGAGGAGATTTGCGAACTCGGGTGTTGTTCTTATCTGAAGTTCAGCTAAATGAGGTCCACCAACAATAGCCCTCGTGTTGTCTCTAAGTGCGAAAATTAATAACATAATCAATAAATCAGTTTATAACGTAAATTTTTTCGGAAATGTTCATGAGCATTATATTGCAAGTTATTGTTTTACAACTTTCAGATTAGCAACACTGAAATGATAATTCTGCTAATGATGTCAATTAAACTTGTTGTGTGACATCTTAACTTTTGTTTCTTTGTTATTGTCTGCCAATCACACCATGCGTTCGAAAATTCTAAACTGTTATGGTATATGTTTGAAAAATGTTGAGAACTGTTACAATTTGTTGGGTGCTAATCGAAATAATACAATACATTTTTTTCCCCCATCCGAAGTTCTTATCGTCGATAACAGATATACAGGAACAACTTGGAATAGAAATTACTTGATTTGAAAATTTTTTTTCCCCTGAAAAACAATATTTTTGAGCATAATTTTGCTAGAAAAAGCTCTAAAACAGGATCGCGAATCATATTATGTTTCCAGGCTCTTGAAAATCATATTATAATTTTAAAATACCCTTTTTAGGGATTGGTTACCTTGTCTCCTATTTAAATATTATAACCATGGGGGGGAGGAGAGATGCATACGTATACAATTTAATTTCCGTGAAATGGTAACTGTTTGTGGCAATAACTGATGGATCGCTTCCATCATAGATCTAGATTGATGGAGCTATTGTACTTCAAAACTCGCACATACTTTGGTATGGAAGTTAGAAGAGTGTGGTGTGATTTAGAGGTCATTTTTATCATTTCATCATTGTATTCGATATACGAAGGGACTCGTTTTTTTGATACATTGGATACCTTTAAAGCAACTTTAATGCAGATAAAATGCAGTGGATTGTTCTGTAATGTCTCGCTTTCATTATTTAAATCTTTTGACATCATAAAGCTTAATTAAATAGTCAAATACAATGCTAACTGAAGAGAATTCAGAAGAATACAAGTACAACTTATTTACTATCTTCAGAGATATTGAAAAATCTTTCTGTCTCAAATAACTTTGAATGTGCATAAATCCAAGCTTAGAATTAGACAGTAAAGTTTTATCTTACCAACTACCTTGATTCGAGTGAGATACTTCAGGGTTCGTCTCTGATAACCACTAACCAAGAATCATTTCTAACCAAATTTAACCATAGACAATCAAATGTAACAGTTCGCTCCAATTTCTAACGTACAATCATCTATCCCTTCCCCCCCTTCAATTCTATTTGCTTATGTATCACTGTCCTCGATACAATTCATTATATTTATTATCTTCATCTAATTTGCATAATCATGTTTCACTTGATTGAAAAAGAGTTGGAATTTTAAATACAAAATCAAAAAGTAGTCTCAGATATTAGTTTAGGGATGGTTTGGGGAAAGCTTAACTCAACAATTTTTCTGCCAGAAAGTTCTATTATAATTAATTTTGTTGTTGAAAAGGAATAAAAAATTCTAAAAAAGTTCAAAAGTAGTCCATTTGTAAGAGTGAAACATTGCGGTATCTAATGAAAATATTTCCACTTCTTTATAAATAAATATATTTTTTTACTGATTTTGTTGATATTGAATCTTGTTTCTTTCAGGAATTATCCACACAAAGTAATCACCTAGGGTGTATATCTAGTTACTATTTTGATGGTCATGGTAAAGCATTCCGTCCTGTAATGGTTGTACTAATGGCTAGAGCTCTTAATTACCATATATTTGAATCCAGTAGGTAAGCAACAACTTCTTCATGGTAGCTTTGCATATTTAGCACAAAAATTAGAACTTCTATTAAGTATTTCATATGTTTTGCGTTAAAACGAACTTAATTAGCCGATACTTGTTGAAGAGAAACAGAAATGTTTTGAATTTGAATTAAATTTTAAGGATTTTTTCGTAAAAATATGCATTTATTAAATGAAGCAAATAACTTGTTATTCAAAGCACAGTCCATTGTAGGCTATGACTTTTCCCAATCTTTCTGGCAAACTGCAGATTTCCTGATAAAAAAATTCCTTACATTTTGATGCAATCCATGAATCCACTAATTTCTTGATTCTTCATAAGAATAAAAGTGCTGCTCAGAAAGTCCATGATTCATCACTCAGAATAAATAATAATCAGAATAGGCAATGTCTGACAAATAAGGTGGGTGGGATAAAAAGTTTTTCCAAAAAATTATCTTATCCAACCTACCTTTTTTTTTGTTTCCATCAAAGTATTTAAAATAGTTTTTTACTTCCTTAGCAACATGTGACCATGAATTGTCATGTTGAAAATTTACTTTGTTGTTTCTTTTGACGTATTTCAGTTGATTGATTATTGAAAAATCCATATTGAAGGAATCTGCGAATTCTTGAAGTGTTTGATTAAGTTCTTCCTCAAGTAATGCTTTTAACTTTTCGTTTTCAAATGTTTTCCATTGACTTGAGTGCTCCTTGTCTTCAGTATCAAAATCACACACTTTCAAATTGTCTGAACCAATATTTACAAATTGAAATTGATGGAGCATGTTTCCCATAAGCTTCAGACAGTAAATGATGACTTTCAGCTACCAATATATTTCAAATGAAAACAGAAAAGTAATTTACTGATTATTCTTCTGATTATACTTCATTGGTACAAAACTCGACATTTTAAAAGCTCAAATATTTTGATTTTAACACTTCAGTAGAATGTTGTCACATACTGACAGTATTAGCCATATGATGGTGCTTTACCATAGAATTTGTTGCAGCATTTAAAGATAGCACCATCCGTTGTAGATTGTTTAAAATTAATTTGAATTCCCAATATCTATACTCATGACTACTATCAAAATCTATTAACATATAGTTAATTAATAATTTTATTTGTACTGAGTTTTCCAAAGAATCAAACTAATTACTTGTAAATGTAGCAATCATCTTGAATTTGAATTCAGTATTGGATTTGATTTTTACATTGGTATTGAACTGATAGAGTTTTGGCTTTTGGTTTGTCTTTAAGTATCTATATTATAAATTATTAACTATGAAAGGAAGGGGGAAATGATTTTTTTTTATATAATTACATTTAAATTTTTGCATATTACCAAAATATTTAGATGACTTTCCAAATTAAAAGAGGGCAATATTCGTGGGAAACATCAAATTAATTTTAAAATGTCAAATGGAATCTTAAAATTAGGAACTGGTCTTTCTGTTTTAATGAGTGATGGTGTTTTTGCAAAACTTTTTTTTCTCCATATAGCTTAAAATTAAATTATGTAATCTTGTCAAAGTAAATAATTTTCAAATTTATTTTCATTGTTCTTGAATTTCCATTAGAAAATCTTGCAAAATTATTTCAATTTAACAGTATCAAAAATTTTGCACATTTCTTTAAATGTATAACTATTTAAAAGACGCTTGGTTACCTATAAAACTCTTGATGAAAATTAAATATTAAAAGAAAATTACCATCTAAATCATTTAACTTTGCATTTCTTAGTAAAAGAGTATATCATGTGAAATCATAATTTACCTAAAAAAACTAAGTTACAGGTTGTTAGAAAATTTCAGCATTTTCATTAAGATTTAATTAAAATATCAAATTTAATTATAGTACCTTAATATGTGCAACAACTGTTATATTTATGTTGTTATTAATCTGTTTTTCTATTTAAAGAATATATCTGACATATATGTATCTTTTTGTAATGTGTGTAAAATATGAAAAGGTTTTATGAAAAATATTAGTTTTTTTTCTTTTTTCATTTAATCCCTTATTTGATGTATTTTATCCCTTATTTGAACATTTATCTAATTCTAAGTTTTTAAAATTTACAAGAATTTTTTTTTTCTTTTTTAGGCTTTTAGAAACCCAGCATCGAATGGCTATCATTGCCGAAATGATCCACACAGCTAGTTTAGTGCATGATGATGTCATTGATACATCTGATACACGTAGGGGGAAATCTAGTGTTAATGTTCTATGGGGTCAAAAAAAGGTATTATGAATTTTACTCTTCTAGCATAAATTTATATTTAAATAATTTCTGTTATACTACCATTTAAGATAAAACATTATATTGAACAATTTTGATTACCAATTTGATTTCATTCTTACTTACTTTACACATTTTTAAATAATTATCTTAATTACTTCTTGCAAATTTTTAGCATCAAAAATGTTAAAAATTGAGAAAATAATTCTTCATGAAGTAGTTTTATGTTAAAGATTTGCTTATAGTAGTATGAAGTATACAATTTAAAATATTTTAGGTAAAAGAAACAGTGTCATCACTTAAATATTCTGCATTAAATCTTTTACTACCATTATTTTTCATAAAATATATGATTTCAATTTGTTTCAAATTATTTTCCCCATTGTATTTAAATAATGTTCATTCTTGTTCTATAGCCTCAATTTTTAATTTATGTTTTTAGCATTTATTTTGTGAAATCTTTTTTACTTTAAGTAATTATTAATTATACAATTATTTTATGTAAATGTACATTTAATGAATATTTAAACTTCGACATAACCCCCTGTATTTGTGCTTCCTATTTTTAAATGCACAGAAATGACTGCAATGCATTCAAAAGAAAAAATAACGAGTAATCAATATTTAAAAAACAAGCATTGCACCCAATCACATAAAAATTGAATATAACATTGCAAATATATTTCGCGGGCCTTTTTTTTTTTTTTTTTTGTATTATACTTTCCAATTGTATTTTATCTTAGTAATGTATTATTTGACATTAAAAACAATTATAACACTTATTTTTATTAAGATGGTGTAATTTTTAAATTCTTTTCTTTATATCGAAAGCAATGTTTTATTTTTAGGCTATTTTAGCTGGAGATTTTATATTAGCTCAAGCGGCACGAATACTTGCTCAGTTAGACAATGAAGATGTTGTTCATCTTCTAGCTCAGGTATTGATATAATCGCAATTGAATTATAGAATTTATATTAATGGTCGAGAAACATTTTTGCGTACTAACTTTTTCTCTTTTTTTGAATTACAAAAATGTCATTTAAAGAAATTGCATATCTTGAAAAATGATGTATAAATGTACTCTGTAAAGTATTATCAATTTTAATAGCCAAACATTTTATTTTATTAAATTTTGAAAAAAATAAATAAAAATAGTAATTATTTATTGAAGTAATAATAATTGTTCCCTTTACATAAATAGCAAGGTCTGCTTACAAAGTGTTAATAAACTTTTGTAGTTAATGATTAATAAATAAGCAAAAAGACATACGGAGCAAACTGAGAGACGCAAAACACATGATGGATATACCACTTTGTCAAATTTTTGTGGAAGGAATTCTAACTATACTAACACTTCAAAAATATTTTAATAACTTTTTAAATATGAATTTCCTTCTTATATAACTTCTGTATTATATTTATTTGAATACTAAAGAACTACTGATAGACAAATGATGAAATTAAGCATTACTAAAGCCAGTTTGTATATATCTGGTTATACATACTTTTTATATTGTTATAATTTTTAAAATTTTATGCTCATTTTAAGGGACTTATAACAAAAGTATAATTTTTATCTGTTATCAATGGGTTCAAAATCAATATACTTGTGTGGGAAAGTAATAAATTCTGGACAATTACAGCATGTGCTAGTTATCTACTACCACAGTAGATATCGCTACCCATATCATGCACGCTGTGAATATCCGAATTTTGCAACTTTTATTGTCCACAGGGTCTTTCTCTTTGCAACTTGGAAGGACATTGTTCTAAGGTAAAGATCATGCAATCTGTATGCAGTTAAATTTAATATGTTCATTGAGTTTATGTCTAGTAATATAGTGTTTTGTGTGTCCAGTTACAAATAATAAATAGAAATTTTTGATATAAAGAAGGAATGAAAGTGCTTCCAGATGCTGTAGGCAATATTAAATTAAAATTATGTGGAGTAGTGATACAAGAGATGTCAGATAATTTTTGTTGTTGTTGTTGGAACATTATTTTTTTTTTATGTGACAATTTTATATAAGTAATGAGACATTTAAGTTTTAATAAAATTCAGTAAATTTAGAAGTTTAAAAATATATAGTATCATCAGTAGTTCCATCACTTATGTTTATCTTATTGTGTTCATATTAATTTCAGAAGTTTCATTCACAATTGTTTTATGCAAAATACATTTGTATGACTTAGAGATACACAGAAAACATCCTTTATTTTCCACTTAACATTACATCCAAAATTCTAGAATTTTTTTTGGAAGTTCAAAATATTTTTTAAAAGATGTAGTTTTACTTTCACTTTATTGAGATATTCTCATTTACAAAATCAAATCTGTATTTAAAAAGAAAGTGAAAGGTGTCAAATGTTTGTAACATTTAAATAAATTTTTAATGTCTTTTATTAAATTTCAACAAGATTTATGAATGATTGAACTTTTTTCTTTACAAAATATATATTCTTTTAATTTTAATATGATCTTATTTCAATACCTTTTTTTAAATTAATGTATCAATATTTCTTCATTTAACTCTGTTATGAAAAAAAAGAGATAAATTTGCATTTAAGCATTTTTCAGATGATTAAAATAAACAGAATAATATATTTCTAAAATATTTATTATATGATAAAGTCAATATGTTCTTTTCAAAAAAAAAAAAAAAAAAAATTAAAAAAAAAAAAAAAATTTTAATTAAAAAAAAATGTATATATGTTTTTTTAAAATATTTTAAAAATATTTTATGCACTGGTTTGTAACTTGGTTTTTTTTTTTTTTTTTTTTTTAGATTGATAAATTCTGTCGAGAGTAATTTTGAAATATTAGATTTCTTGCAAATAATTCTACACATTTTTTTTAAAACTCAGATTTTTGTATTAATAATGATAAATTATGTTTTCCAAGTAGCATCTAAATAAATGTATCACTGCAACAATTGTCAACTGTGCAGAATTGTTATTCCATAAAAGACAAATTATAAATGGTTTGTCTAAAGATATAATTGTCTGCCTTTTTTTTATTTGAAAGTTCAGATAAAACTTTGTTTCATCTTTAAATTACCTTTAAGATTTAAAAGTAATTGTTTGATTATTTTTAAAAATTGTGTATTTAGTTTAAATTACCTTAACATATAAATTTTTCTTTTACAGGTGCTTATAGATCTTGTTCAGGGAGAATTCATGCAAATGAGTTCTTCTGATGATGAAACAGAACGGTTTAATCTTTACCTTAAGAAAACTTTTAAAAAGACTGCCAGTCTAACAGCATACACATGTAAAGCAGTAAGGAAACTTTTTTTATTAAAATCTTTTAATTATATTACAGACAGTTTATACAGGCTAAACCTTTAAGAAGGTTTATTTTAGATAAAGATTTAGTATGTGTAATAGGATTGCAATAAGTTAAAAATAAATTTCTTCTCTCAATATTCATTTTATTGATATATGCATTCTTGCAATTAATTGTGATTGAGCATCATATTCAATATAATTTATATGCAACCATTAATTTTATTATGCTTTACTGTGGCAACCAAATGATATATATGATTCTAGTTGCTATTCTGTTTAATAATCCGATTCAGTGAAAACAATAAAATGTATTTTGAAATATAAAACAATTATACATAATTCTTATAACAAGTATTTAAAAAATGTGTTTATATGCTTAAAAAAATCATAAATTATATATTCTAAATTCCAGAAGAATTTACCTATAATTTCTGACACAAATTTATAAAAACATTTGTGCTTAATCGTTGTTATTATCTAGCCAATATTCAATATATTATTCTTATTCTTTCTATTTGAAAGCATACAAAAACTAAATGAATGTAATTCATTCATTTTTAAGTCAAAAATTTTTTTTTTATCATTTTAGAGTGATTAATAATTTTGAAATTACAATTCATGAATACACATTTAAAGATGTTAGTATTGAATAATGTACTTTACTTAATTTTTTCAATTTAATATTTATAAGCATGTTTTCTGAACTGTTATACAAATTTTGTTTGATTTTGGAAAAATCTTATGTTATCTTTACAAACGATTTTAAAAATATTGTAAATAAAAAGTTTTAAATCTATAAAAATATTAGTAAAAATTTTATTTTTGGATTTAATTAAAGTTTTGTGAATATTAAAACATGCTATGAAAAACTAGTCAGGAGTATTAGGTTGTACAGTTTCTATAATTGCAATTATTTCCCCCTTTTGTTAATTTATATCATTTATAAATTACTTATACTTTAAAGGCAGCTGTGCTAGGTGGTGCTAATGATACATTGCAAGAAATGGCATTTCAATATGGAAGAAATGTTGGAATAGCTTTCCAGGTGTGTTTTCTTTTATTTTTGCAATAATACTTTTGAATTAATGTTTATGTTTTGCTTTTCATACTTGCATCATGATACAAAATAGTTCAACAAATGTATGTTATATAACTTGTATTTGTAAATAATAATATCTTTTGACAAAAGTGAATAATTACCTGCATTATTGCATAAATATTTATATCGAATAAATTGCAAGTAGCTCTTAGCACATTTTTAAAAGATGACTACAAAAATTTTTAAAATAATTTTCAGTTTATATGCATGTTATTAATTTTAATTTATAGTTGTATATTTCCAAATAAGGTTCAACTTTCAAAATTGTTTAGAAATATTTTTTAAAACATATTTTGTGCTTAGTGTAAATGAAAATTCTGCAAATTATATTTATTTAAATAGATTTCTGAAATAAGTTTGTATGATACTACACATAGTATTACCATATTTCCTTGAAACTAAGTTTGTGCCGTATATTGTGGCTACAGTAGCCTAGTGGTCATGATTGCGAACTCTTGACTGTGTTTTGTCGAGTCATTATTTCAAGTCCTGATATCACTAAAGACACACTGTGTAGCGTGGTTGATGCATGTTAAATCTGTCAAGATCCCAAGTCTTCCTCCCATTGGCCTGGAAGTTAAATGAGGGAGGAGCCAGATCAGATGTCATCCTCATCACTAAGGCTCATAATTATGAGGTCTGTTGCCAATAACACTCATGTTGCTTCTAAGTGCAACATTAATAAACTATCAGAAGTTGAACCTTATATTATTTCTTGCTCCATCAGAGGATGTCATATTTTTTATATGTACAACCAATCTGAATTATTTTTTTTTTATGCTTTTTATATTTACCTTAGTTTCTTTTGTACATGATGTATCTGGTTGCTTATGTGTTAATATTTTATTATTTAGTATGTCTGTTGTAGTTGCAATGGATGCACTTAATGTGTCTGACTGGCTGAGAAATTCAACTAAGACTTATTTCTAGGATAGGATGTTTGTATTGCAAGCACAAAGATATATCATGGAAATTTAATAGTTTAATTGTATTTTTGAGAAAATTTAATCTTTTAAATTTTTCTACTAAAATGTTCCGGTTGCTCTTTTAAGGAACAATTCTTCATCAGTTGCAATAAAATTCTTTGACTGTAAATTGACCTTGAAAATATGTGTATTAAATATCATTCCTTACTTAATCTTACCTTGGACATAGTTACAAAGAGCTTAACTAATTTCAACCATTTATAAAAGGGCAGTAATTTTGAGCTAATTGTTGATTTACTTACTTTCTTCTTTTTTACTTACGATTCCAGTATTTTTAATGTAATATTTTAATGCTTAAGACCTTAAATACATTGCATAATATTAGTCATCTAATCAATTAAGCATCACTTTCAAATTATGATAATTTTATTAACTTTATTATAATCTTGTTTGATATCTGAACTGGGAATGATTTCTCATAGTTAATTAAATATGTAAACATTATTCAATTAGATTAAAAATGCAAAAAAAGTGTTCACAGCTTGGCTGTTTGAATAAAAATTTCTTTGTTTACTAAATGCTTATTAGTTCCTCAATTTTTTTTAAATGAGAATTTTTATACAATTTCGTGGAATAAAAAAAATAAATATGGCTTAAGTCTTAAATCATCTATAAATGTTCCTTCTCTTTGACATATAATTCTTATATTAAATAAAGCAATGAGGATGAATCTACTTATTCTTTCTGAAGTTGTTTTTTTCCTCCCAAATCTACAGTATGCATTTTCTGATAAAATTCTTAAGAGAAAAATAATGTAAAAGTTCAGTTTTTTAAATTCATTTGCAGCTAATAGACGATTACCTAGATTTCATGGCCAGTCAATCTGAATTGGGGAAACCTACAGCTGCAGATTTAAGATTAGGACTAGCTACAGCTCCAGTATTATATGCCAGTCAAAGGGTATGTGCAGTTTTAAGTAACCAAGCTTCAATTTAAAAAAAAAATTACCCTTCCATTGTTATTATTTACTGCTATTTTAATTGCAATTATTTCATTAAATGCAATATGAGTTTTATGTGTAAGGAAAGGGACAAAAGAATATGTACAAAAATTTTACAATTACAGGTAACCCCATATAACGCTGAACTTCTATTGCATGAATTCACTCAAACATGGTTCGTGAATTGGGAGCATCCTTATGTAACACAACGCTTTTATAGCTCGAATTCACACTAACATGATTCAAGAATTGGGAACGTCCCCATATAATATGGTGCTTTTATTTCGGAGATTCACTCATCCATGTAATAAACTAATCCATCAGCGAAATAAAAACAATAATATTCAATGGCTGTTGGACAAAAATATGTCTGGAGTCAATTGAAAGGGAAAATTTGATCCAGGCAGCAGGAAACAGAATTGATGCAGTAGTAGAAGTTGCTAAGTCTCTAGAAGAGGAAGGTTTTGATGATATGACAGTACAATATACCCAAAAAAATTACTGGAGGAAGAAGATAGTGATCATGCAGGTTTGGTTGAAATGATATCTTGAATCCATGATTACTCAGAGGAAAATGGCATAGGTGAAAACGAAGTTAAATAGTTTACTCTACAAGGAATAAAGAAAGGCATAAGTTTATCTGAACAGTTAAAAAGTCACATTTCTGAAATGAAGATCCTTTAACTGAAAGAAGCACTAAATTTAAAACAAAACTCCATTAGGACGTTAGCACCATAGAAGGAAATTTAAAAAGATATTTGAATTAAAGCAAGCTATCTAAAGTAATAGATTTTTTGCAAAAGGTAGAGAAGATATTGTAGAAAAAGTATCATAGGATGTGGATATCTTTTTAAAAAGAAAAAACCCTTAGTTAATAGTGCTTAGTGATGAAGAAAACATTAATACATATTAATGTTTATTACTTCTTGAAAAAATTTAATAAAGATGTTAACCTTATTTATGAAAATATAATTGTATGCTTTTCAATTTTTTTGAACATAACTCCCATGTTATTAGGGGGGGGGGGGGTAATATCTGTACTTTTTACCTATAAATCTTCAAAAGAAACCAATTTTTTCAAAATTTTTAAAAACTTAATTTCTTAATAAAACTTATTAATATTTTCAGTTGAATCATTTTGCATTAACAGTTATATTGCAGAATATTATAAAGATTTTTTATAAGTTTCCCAAGCTTGATCAAGGGATAAAATGTATTAATGTACAAATATATTTATTGTTATGTAACATGTATAAGAGTACACAAAATTGATTTGTTTGTAACTTGCATCATTTGTAAATCTAGTCGAGCTGATTGGTTTGTTTATTGTACAAACCAGTCAGCACTCAATAGTTTCTTTAAACACTTAACAGATCAATTCACGCTTGAACTGTTGAGTTATTCTGCCAGTCATGATGCACTCATACACTGTTCATCACATTTTAATTGAGTGCCCAGTGTTTCATCACACATCATCATCATACATTTTTTTTATTCAATATGTTTTAAACTAGTCTGACTTGGTGATGAACCTTACCCCACTCAGAAAAACTACTTGTTTGAGTTTTTATATAGAATTGGATTTTTATATCATTTATAATTTCAACCCTTTTACATTGTCTTACAGTTTTTTTTTTCAATGTTTTTTTTTTCTTGTGGAGTTATCCACAAATGCTTATTACACCATAGTCAGATTTGGCTCCTGTGCCATAAATCCACATTCACTCGTTGGAACTTATCTGTCTTTTACATAGCATCAAAGCAAGCATTTTGGAAATACTGGTCAAGTTCATGACATATCAGCTGTTGCATACTATTATAATTCTTAAAACTATTGTGTCTCATATTGCTCTTGACTCTTTTACAAATCACCTCCCGGTAAACAGAAAAGGAGCAAGAAATATACTTATTAGTGTTTAGAAATAGGATCTTTATGTAATTGAATATTTAGTTAGTAAATTCAAAATTTTTTTTCAGCAATGAAAAAATACTTTTAATATAGCAGCACATTGATTGTTACTATGATTATGCATCCTAATGAAATTTTTGGAAATAATTTGATTTGTTATTTATAATTTACTATCTGTAATGATATAACTTACGATATGCAAGAGATATTTGTTCATTAAAAAAATATTGTATCATTTTTCATTTAATTTACCATGAGTTAAATATTATTGTTTTTAAATCTTCATAGTTATTATTTATTATCATTTTATTTTTTAATAACACAAATCTTATTTTTGTGCAGTTTCCAGAACTGAAACCAATGATTGCAAGAAGGTTTTGCAAGTTAGGGGATGTAGAAAAAGCTTATGAAGCTGTGCATAAAGTAAGTGATTCATATGTATTTTTATTACATTGTCTCCATTTTAATTTTACATAATTTTTTTTTGATTGAGATTTCTAAGTTCTTAGGTAGATTTGGATTTAACTAACTTTTACTTAATGGTTTACATATGTTTCCATTAAATCATGTATATTTAGTTTTTTAGTAAACTTTAGCTTTATGTGATTATAAAATTTAATGTTTTTTTTTTTTTATTTTAGAATAATCTTTTTTTTTTTTGATAATTTGTTGCATTTCTCATTTAATTCTGTAATATTTGTAGGTTTTTTTTAGTTTTAATAAATATGTTTTTAGAGGTTGTAATGTGTATTTCAATAAAATTTTGTTTAGTTAAAAATTATCTAATTAACATAATTTTTTACATTCTTATATATATATATATATATATATATATATATATATATATACACATATACACACACACACAAACTCTGCTGGCCTTTAAAATTACAACACAATGAAAGAAAGCAAATACGAAAAAGATATTTCTTGTATGTAAATAGTATGGCATTAAGACAAAATGATTAAATTTGCAAGCAATTTGGCAGCTTATAAGGGAACGAAATTAGTAGAAACAACTGTCATCTCTGGCACCTAAAATGGCCTTACCCAGTTTGGCATGGAGTAACTCAGCTTGAATGATAAAAAAAGGCAACTCATTCCATGCTACTTCAAGTCTATGCTATACTTCATCAACAGTATTAGCTAAAAAAGTAGTTGCGGGCCAGTCTTTTAACAATCCATGACCTGATGTTTTCAGTGGTTTACAGAACTGGAGATTGTGCAGGCTAGGGCAACAATCAAATACCCAATGTATTTAGGAAGGTCAGAACACAACGTGCAATATGTGGTCTTACATAATCTCTCATCATGACCCTGAGGTACCCTAGTGATCTTTTTCTTTCCCATGGGGTTTACTGTCTTTGGTAAATAAAAATGGGAGCAGCACCCCCGGGTTACCCTAGTGATCCTTCTTGATTTTTGACCCTCCATCTTGTCAACCAATTTGTCTTTTTTTCAATTTGTTCACGTCTATACCACAGTTAAATCTTGTTTGGCACAGCATGGTCACATCCAGCTCTCGTGCCAATAACCTTTTATTTATTCACTGACTCACTAGCATAATCTCTTTAGAAGAAGGCATTTGGTAGGCTTCAAGGATAGGGCACAACCATTGGATGCAAGATATCAGAAATGTTTTGATCTGTGTTCAAATTACTGTTGATCCGCTCTACAGATGTACGTGTTGTATATACCCAATAGCTGCCTAAACCATCACACCGGGTGCAGGGTCCCTATGCCAATATTGAATGCAAGCAGACCACGAGCGGTCTCCTCTGTGCCTCCAGACACGTATACGGCCATCAGAATACTGCATGCAGAACTGGGCCTCACCATCTGAAAAGATGACATTGTGCTACTCCTGTATCCAGCTTTGTTGTTTGGTGCACCATTGTTGCCTTCTTTCTCTATGCTGCATTGTCAAGAGAAGCCAAAATAATGGTCATTGTGCATGTGCTGAGTCCACGCTGCAGCAAAAGTCATTGCACCATACAAGCAGATACTGGGCATGCTGGAAACATGCCCATTTCCTGACTAATGGTCTGTGATGTGTTTGTACAGTTTTGCAAGGCCAACCTCACACTATGTCCTGCATGCCATTCAATATGACCCTCAGCAACCCATTTATTCTATATTCGCATGACGAGTTGGATTTCAATCAGTGCGACTGCGACATCACGGAATGATAATCCACACTGTCTATAGGCAACAATTCAGCCTCTATCGAATTCTGATACTTGCTCCTTGCAAAGTGATTCCTGATTGAGAAATCCACTACCCAACTTTTCTTTTACACAGTGCTTCAAATGTTTTTCTTTTCAGTGTTACCTAAATGAGATAAAATACTAATCATTTGTATTTACCAACCTTTTCTTCATGTGATTTTGATGTTCAGCAGATCATTCCTTCCTGGTGTTGCAATTTTATTGGCCAGCAATCTACATATATATATATACTGTCCAGATAAATGAAAAATAAAAAATTGCAGTTAACAGTAAAAATGAACAAATATTAATGGAAAATTTTTGGTACATAATATTAAAAGATGGTCGGCTTAAATGTTGCTTTTTTTTTGGGGGGGGGGGGGTGTCAGAGCATGTCTTTCACATGCTCTTATTACATTAGAAGTTCCTAAAGTATTATTATTTTAATGAAGATTTTTTTTTTCAAAATTGCATTTTAAGTTTTAATTTTCTATATAATAACTAATTAAAATAGTTCTCAAAAAATCATAAAAAAATGTTGTTGAAGTACAAATTGTTCATAAAAATAATTTTAGTATAATAATTAATTTTTATACATGTAATCATTAAAAGCCACTCTCATTTTGATATAGCCAATTTTGTACTTTCAAAACTCTTTGTAGTTTAATTTGTTATAAAGCATGAGCTTTTCACACCAATTACTCAATCTGAGCTACCACAAGTCTTAAAAGGGGCTTATAAGTAGTAGGTTTTTATATCTCTGTTGCAGAATTGGTACCTTTAATTTAGAATAATGGATAGCAGCAATTTCATCTCAGCACTACTAGTTCAAATATATTATTCTTACATTACGTAATGCCTAATTATAAGATATGCCTGATATCACATCCAGTAACTGCTACAATGTCTGTAGATATATATATGTTGACTTTTCGGATCCCATTTGATTCAGTTCATATATAATTATTAAATTTTTTTTTTTTTATTTACATGCTAATTTGTATAAGTGGAACTCTCCAAAAAAATATTTATAGAAAATCTGAACGAATTTCTTCGGTCGATTGAGGGTTCAGAATTATATACATATTGCATTAAAGTTCTAACTGGGTGAAGGTAAAATTGTCAATAACAATCAGAAATAGATAAAATTTAAAAATATAATTTAGCTGTTATAATTTCTATTTTTTACATAACTGTGCATTTTTCTCTTTTTTTAGAGTGATGGACTTGCACACACTAAACGCTTAGCTAGGAATCATTGTAATGAAGCCTTAAGCCACATCTCTATTCTGACCGATTCCGTGGAAAAACGAGCTCTGATGTCTGTGATCGAGAAAGTGCTTGAAAGAAGCAAGTGACCTCAGGACAAAAAATTAATTTATTTATTAAAAATGCTAATAATAAAGTCAATTGGGTGGGTCTTGGGAACTCATGGACACTATCTGATGACTGCACTTTTTTTTAAAGACAGAATGGGTGCTCACATATTTCAATCTTTAGAAGGCTGTGTGGGATGACTGTGAAATGGATCAAAAGTCTGTGTGAAATGATCTACCACTAAAGTGTGCATTTTCATAAATGATTCCCAATATGAACATTAATGTGCATGCATCAAGCCTATCTGAAGATGTGGAATTATGATTTTGAATCATAAACTGTTTGCAAAGTTCCAATATGGCTGCCAAGTGATAAATTAAGAGATATTTTTTCATCCATTCAATCATTTGTACAAACATAATTATGAGATAAAAACCTTTTATGTATGTATAAAAAATACCTGGTGAAAGGGGATTATAATTGTAATTTGACATCGTATAAGAATCTACTGTATAATAAAATTTAAAATGTTTTTTTTTACATAATTTTAATTTTAAGCTGGATGAGTTCATTTATTCTTATGACAGATGTAATATATTTAATAATCAAAGGAGTGCTATGTACAGAATGAAAAAGGAATAAGAATCCAGTTGGAATCAATAATTTTAATAAACATTTATCAACAGAAAATGTATCTGTATATATAAATGCTATTAAGTTGATATCAAGATAATTTTATAAAAATCAAAACCATTTAAAACATACTCTTGGAATATTTTTATGTTAGATTTTATAAAAAAAAAAAAAAAAATACCAATTTTTTTTAATTGTGTGACTAAAATATTTACAAATACCAATTGTAAATTTTCATGAATTATTTATTTTGTAAATTATGACAATGATTTTATGTTTTATTAAATGTTGTGTTTGTTAGTTTAAAAATTAATTTTAAGAAATATATCTTTTCCTGTACAGTTCTTTAGAAATTTTTGAATATTTGATGTATAAAATATTTCCACTTAATTTTAATGATAACCCATTCAAATCCTATATTATGTGAGGTATGCTTTAATATTTAATGTATATAATCAAATAATTATTTTTAGAAATATTAATAATGTTCTAAATGAATATGTATAAAAAGTTATGAAAAATATTAAAGTTAATCATAAAATATTCTGAATATAAGATTATGTTCTAATGAATTTCATAAAAATATAAATGAGATAAATTTCATTAACATGAGAATATATGTTTTAATAAACATTACTTTTCTGCATGTATTTTTAATATACTAATTATGTCATTTATTTTTATACATTCAGTTGGTTGAGAATTGATTCTTTAGTTTAAAAGAAATAAGGAAACTTATTGACAATTTTACTTCATCAATATATTGTTCTTCAGACAATTTCTTGCAAAACTGATAATGATGAGTAGCATTGTCTGAATAAAATGATAGTAAATTGAAGATTTTCAATTTCTCATGTACCCACATTCAGGCGCAGTAAAATAATTAGATTAAAGTAAAATATTCATTACTTATTACATTTATAAAAATATAGAAGAGAAAATTCTGTAAGAAACATATTGACTTACCTGAAATCTTCAAATTGAAAAAATTTCAGTTCAAATTTTTTCAATGTTTTTGGGAGAAAAAAATAAATTATTTTATGAAATAATTCGGTACATGCTGAAAAGTCCATAATTTATAATAAGACAGTCAGCTTTTACAATGTTATGTACCTTATAGTAACGAACTTAGATTATAAGTTTTAAAAATTTAATTTGCCTTATTTAGCCATAAAAAATTAGATAATTTCAAAAGATATTGACATTGAATGGGTTAAAAATGTATGACTTCATTTCCTCATTAATTTCTGTTCTTCATAAAGGGTCATCAGTATTAATATTTGCAAACAAATTTTTAAATATATCAGGCTACATTTTAATGTTCCTTATGTCTTCCGTTAACTGATACAGTGTTTTTAATTAAAAGAATGAATAAAAATTCATTTTTTTTTTTAAAAAATTAAGTTTCTATTCATTCTATTAATAAAAAAAAATTAATGAATATTTTCTTTTGTGATGCTTAGGCACTTTTTTACTGTATTGTGACTTACTAAAAATCATAGAAAAGTTATCTATGCCTTTTAACCTGAAGTACAAAGTATTCTCCTAATTACTCTGCCTTGCCTTTTAGATTTTTTTGTAATGAAACAGATTTTAAGTATTTCTTGTTCCACATGTAATTTAATGACTTCCAGAACTGTTAAGTTTAATACTCAGACTAGCTATGTTCTTTAAAAATCCTTGTTATGAAATTAATATGTAATTAAAGAAAATATTTATATTAAAGCAAGAATAATTCATTGGTTGTTATGCATAAGGAATACATTAATAAATAAATTTATTTATGTTAAGGTTATGATTTGATTGTGTGTGAGTTTGATTAATTCTAAAACTTACATATCACTTGAATATTGTGTGGTAAGGTTTACAATACAAGAATTAGTTAAAAGCATCATATAGCAAAAGTTTGTTTTCAGTTTATCAAACTTGTATATTAATACAAATTTGTGTAAAACTGAATTGCATCTGAATCAGTCCATCTCAAAATAAAAATTGAAAAGTACTGAATATATCACTAAATAAAAGTTAACTAGTTTATTATATGAAGTTATGGTTGCTATGTGTTGCTAACATGCAATGAATTAAATTGTATATAAAAACTTAAAATCATCTGAATGCATGAAATTAATCAAATACACGGTTTTAAACTAAATCATGGATATTGAAAATTTTGCAATTGCAATTAAAAATTTAATATTCTCCAAACCAGTATTAAAAAATATTTAAAAAATATGTATATTATTCAATAAATTTCTATATAAAAGCCATTCATATAGAAAAAAAAATTTCACTCTAAAAATAAAATATTTTAAAATAATCATTTAATAAATATGAAACTTGAATTCTGAAAAATGGACTTTATGTATCATAACATAATGAAAATTTATGAGGAATGTTGTTCTAAGTAAGAGTGTTAAGTGCAACATAGCCATATCTGGTTATTGTGCCATAAACTCCAATTTTCTCTCATTCCACATTATAGTTTATATTGTGGACACTTTTCTCCCCAAGTATATTCTAATAAATAACTTTGAATGTTATGTTTTTTTTCCCCTCTGGATGAAAATTTTAAGTACCTAGAAATATTTTACACAAAAATATTCTTCCACATAGATGTGAAATTCTATTTTAAAATTAATTAATGATGCTTCTTTTTAAAAAATTCTTTGATTCATGTTTTCATGTGAAATTTATATTTAACAGTAATATTTATTAAAATATTGTAAAGTATTTAATAATTTGCTGTAATATTACACTAGCATATAGGGGGTTTATAATTACAATAAAATTTCCCAAGAATTTTAAAATAGTTTGAAATAGCTAAAAGAAAAATTTTCTTTTAGCTAGTTAGTTGATGTCCCCCCCCCCTCCTATTCTTATTTGAACAAAGATTGATCAAAATTACTTAAAAAGGTCATGTTATGCAAAACTTTAAAATAATTTTAAGGCAATTATTTTTGTCTTGGTCAATACACATCCAAAATTGTTCTTCCTCATTTAAACGAAAAACATGCACTCAACTCTTATGATTTTGTCATGAATTTCATTTGATACTACATGTATTGTAGTGTGGAAGTTAGGAGAGGGAAGTACCAGCTCATGTGCTCACCCTTGTAATATTTTTTTAAAAAAATCCAAACTATGTTTAAAACTATTAGATTTTTGCTGACAGGTAATTTTCGTCAATTATAAAATTTAGGAGTTTTTTTTAAAAAAATATATTAATCTTTGATACTACAAATCTATTTTTTGAGTAATATTATTCTGAACTTTCAAATAATTCCTTCTTCAATATCAAGATAATTAACTTCTAAAAAAAATCAGCAAACTTTAAAATTGCAATAATAATTGTCTCAGTAGAGGTTTGGAATCCTCATTCGATCAAAATCCAACCACAAGCGAAGTTCAATTGCCTTTTTAACATCTTCATGCAACAACTTTCTTAACTCCCTACGGTAGCCTTGTGTTCATGATCACGAAATCGCAGCTGGCATTGTTTCCATAGGGTCGTAAGTTCGAACCATGATACCACTGAAGACCCGCTGTGTTGAGAACTGATGCACGCGTAAAATTAGTCTTGGTCCCATATCCACCCGGTAGTGTTGAAGGTAGGAGAGGGGGGTGCCAGTTCAGGTGTCCTCGTCACTTGACTGAGGTGCAAAATTTTGAGGTCCGTCGTCAATAGCCTTCGTGTTGCTTCTTGTGCGACTTTATAAAAACTTAAAACCATGTCTTCCGGTTGGCGTGGCGTGGAAGTCTGGAGAGGGAGGTGGCAACTAGGAAATCGTCCACGTTACTTGACCAAGGTTCAAAATTAAGAGGTCCGTCGCCTATAGTTTTCGACTTTAATAAACAATTTTTCAGCAGACGTTACTTTTTTGCGTTTGCTGGAGAAGGGCAAACCAATTCTTCCAGCGAACGCAACCTATCTTTCATCGAAGATTTATTTGTCAATAATAGTAAGAACCAATACCTATTTTCTAAAATCATTTTTTTTAAAAAAATTTCCAGAGGAATTTAAAAAAAATTCCATTTAAATTCTTATTCCACCATAGATCAGGGATGGACAAATAGCAACCCGATAAGGGTTTCTTGTGGCCCGTTGTCAGAAAAATCCCTCCTCGAAGCAAGATTTCCATCCCGTACGCAACTGGAGATTCGCATCGATTTTTTTACAAAAACGGTCACGTCAAAACACATGCACCACTGTTCCGATTAATGGTTAATTAGCATTTTGTCTTTGTAACAGTAACTATATAAATTTCCAACTTTAGTGACACCATGAACTTTCATAAAAATAAAATCGGAGATGAAAGTCGTAAGTTTAAAGAATGGATAAACAATTATTTCTTTGGCTATTCAGGGAATAAAGCGGTGCGCTTAGAAACGATAGCCTTATTAAAGTACAATCTGAAACGACATGAAACAAAATATCGAATTTGGCAGCAAATTTTCCACAGAAGTAGACAAAATAAAAGTTACGGAATGTGTGAAAGGGCTGTAGAAGCAGCAAACATTACTTTCAAAAGGAACAAATGTGTGAAAGGGCTGTAGAAGCAGCAAACATTATTTTCAAAAGGAACACTTTTAAATTGCGCTACAGAAGCAAGTTACATGGTTGCCTTGCTAACGCAACAATGTCTTTTTCTGATGAATTCCTTCAGCAGTATAAGGAAGAGTGGTGTAAACGCATTGTGTCCTGACCTTAACAGGTCAATTGAAAAGTCCCCGGCCTACCATAGTAAAACACGTTTTTTTTATCCAACATAATACCCTTTAAGGGTGATACACTGATTATAGCGACCCTCCAACTTTTCGATACCATTTTTGTAGTACGATTTATCCTTTGCTTCAAAATAGGCCTCAGTTTCGGCGATCACCTCTTCATTCGACGAAAATTTCTTCCCAGCGAGCATTCCTTTGAGATCTGAGAACAGAAAATAGTCACTGGAGGCCAGATCTGGAGAATACGGTGGATGAGGAAGCAATTCGAAGGCCAATTCATGGATTTTTGCCATAGTTTTCACTGACTTGTGACACGGTGCATTGTCTTGGTGAAGCAGCACTTTCTTTTTCTTCAAATGCGGCCGTTTTTTGGCCATTTCGTCCTTCAAACGGTCCAATAACGCTATGTAAGAGTCGCTGTTGATGGTCCTTCCTTTTTCTAGGTAGTCAATGAAAATTGTTCCATGCGCATCCCAAAATACAGACGCCATAACCTTGCCAGCCGACTGTTGCGTTTTCCCACGCTTTGGAGCGGATTCATCGTGTGCAGTCCACTCGGATGACTGTCCATTGGACTTCGGAGTGAAATGATGGAGCCATCTTTCATCCATTGTCACATATCGACTCAAAAACTCGGGTTTATTACGCTTGATCATCTTCAAACACTGCTCCGAATCATCAACTCGCCGTTGTTTTTGGTCAAAAGTGAGCTCGCGCGGCACCCACTTTGCACAGAGCTTTCTCGTACCCAAATATTCGTGAATGATATGATGTACACGTTCAGTTGATATCTTTAGAGTGTCTGCTATTTCATTCAATTTCAATTTACGGTCATTCAAAATCATTTTGTGGATTTTTTTAATGTTTTCGTCGGTAACAACCTCTTTTGGGCGTCCACCGTCTTCGGTGCTCATTTCACCACGTCTAAACTTAGCATACCAATTCTTGATGGTTGATTTTCCTGTGGCAGTGTCCGGAAACTCGGCATCACAAGCCAAGTTTTTGCCTCAACTGTATTTTTTCCCTTCAAAAAGCAATATTTTATCAACACGCGAAATTCCTTTTTATCCATTTTTTTTTCTCAATAACAAAAGTTGCTTCACTCAAAATGCTATAATTCACAAACTAATGATCCGACAGCTGTCAAATTTATACTCGTATCTTTTGAGGGTTAGGGCTAACTAAAAACGTACGGATTTAATTCTAGTAGAGCCATCTATGTGTCAGGCCTGGGACTTTTCAATTGACCTGTTAGCTTCAACAGACTCAAATCTTGTTCTTTTTATGCGAATTTCACCTTAGGAAACAGATAGAAAGTGCACGGATCAAGATCTGGCGAGTAAGCTGATGGTCTAACACTGGTCGCGGTTTCGATCCTTGGCTGCCAAAGACCCGCCGTGTAGCCAGGGCTGAAGCACGTTAAATCTGTCGGGGCCCAAAGTCCTCGCATTGGTGTGGTGTGGAAGTTAGGAGAGGGGGTGCCAGCTCATGTGTCGTCCTCGTCACTTGATTGAGGTTCAAAATTACGAGGTCCGTCGCCAATAGCCATCGTGTTGTTTCTAGTGCGACGTTAATAAAAACTGAACTGAACTGAACTAATGAAATGATGTTAAAAGCTGGTGTATTTGAGGAACTGGATGAGCTATATTACGGAGATGTTTGCATGTGGAAACATGTAAAATCATTCAAAGCAAAATCAAGGCCAGCAGGTGAAGGAAATTTGTTCCCTTTATTAGGAAAACAGAGAGAGCATAAAAGTGTTTCTGAAAAGAATAGGGATCATCTGTAGAGTTTGTAGAATTTGGCACTTTTTTCGAAAATTGAGTCTGAATTCAATGACCCCATCAGTGCTGATATTGATACAATACCTGAGGAGCTGTAGCTTGAACTTAAGGACATGCAGTCAAATCACACCGTGAAATAAACGTTTAAGTTGTGACGAGTTGACTTTAAGAACACTTTTTCTGATGAAAAATTTCCAAGTATGAAGAAATTTGCTGCGAAAATGTTCTCTATAGAGTGAACACATATTTGTCAGCAAAATCTTTCTTGCCTGAAGATCAAGAAGAGTAAATATAGATGTTCTTTGACAGACTTTAACTCGCAGGCTGTGATGAGAATCTCAACAAGTGATCTCATTCCTGATTTCAAAAGAATTTTAGAAAAGTTTGATACGGTACATTTGTCTCGTTAAACTGATTTTAAAATAAAATATGCTTGCAGCTACAGTGGCACAAACAATTGAGGATACACCTTACTTTTACTTGATAAATCCAACTTTCAATCAAAATAACACCTTAACTAGAAGTGCAAACGAATTTTTATTCTTAGACATAACAAAAGGTTTAATTAACAGTAAAAATAAAGAAAAATCAACGACAAAATTCTAAAATAAAACATTTTAGAGGCATTTTAAATAAACATAAGCAGATTTTTACCTCAAAAAATTGAGGATACACAAATGAAATTTTTATTTATCTACCACTTGATTTCTTTTTGCTTGCTACTAATAATCTAAGTTTGGGAAATTTTATCCTAAACTTTTTCAACTGTTATTTCTGTCTTTTGAAGTTGATTATGAGAATATAAAGCTGTAATTTTAAATGGAAAATGGCTCCTCGGAAAGAGACTAGTATTGATGTAAGAAAATTTATATTAAGGTTATTTAAGAAGGGAAAATCTTATCGTGAAATAGCTGAAATTGTCGGTAGAAGTCACTCATGTGTCCAGAAAATCATTGGGAAATTTAAACGCGATGGATTAATTCAAAATAAGAGTGGAAGAGGAAGGAAAAGTATTCTGAGTGATGTAGCTAAAAGGAAAATTTTAAAAGATATCAAGATTAATCCTAAACTGAGTGCAGTCAAACTAGCTGCAGAAACTTCTCGAATAATCTGCAGAAGTGTAAGTGCTGAAACTGTGAGAAATGTGATTAGACATGCTGGATATAGCAGTCGAGTAGCTAGAAAGAAACCTTTCATAAGCTTACAAAATCAGAAAAAGCGTTTGGAGTTTGCAAAAACTCATCAGTTGAAGACAGAAAACTTTTGGAAGAAAGTTATATTTAGTGATGAAAGTAAATTCATCATTTTTGGAAGCGATGGTCGTCACACCGTTTGGAGAAAGCCGAACACCGCTTTGGATCCAAAAAATTTACGTCCTACAGTTAAACATGGTGGTGGCTCCGTCAATGTTTGGGGCTGAATGGCTGCAAATGGGGTAGGAAATTTAGTTTTTACAGATGGTATAATGGATCATAAGCTTTATATAGACATACTCCGCAACAATCTTAAAGAAAGTGCACAAAAATTGGATTTAGATGGAAATTTTATATTTCAGCACGACAACGACCCCAAACACACGGCACGTAATGTCAAAATGTGGTGTCTTTTTCATTGTAAACAGCAATTGCACACACCGCCACAGTCCCCTGGCATCAGTGTCATAGAAAATTTGTGGGCCACACTAGAAACAGCGGTCCAAAAACACCAGATTAGAAACAAAGCCCATTTAAAGCAAGTGTTACAAGAAGAATGGGATAAAATATCTCCAGATACCACTAAAAAATTGGTCGAATCGGTACCAAGACGTTTGGAGGACATTATAAAAGCCAAAGGACATGCAACAAAATACTGATACTGTCTATGCATGTAATATATCGAAAAAATTTCATTGGTGTATCCTTAATTTTTTGAGGTAAAGATCTGCCTATGTTTACTTCAAATATTTGTGAAACTTTTAATTTTAGATATTTTTTTGTTGATTTTCGTTATTTTTACTGTAAATTAACCCTTTTATTACGTGTAAAAGTAAAAATACGTCTTCTATTCTAGTTAATGTGTTATTTTCATTAAAAGTTGGATTTATCAAGTGAAAGTAAGGTGTATCCTCAATTGTTTGAGCCACTGTATAACTGATAAGAAATTCGCACAATAATTAAACTAAATAAAACTGCCACAATTTTATTTAAGTATATTTATTGATTTTCATTTACAATTTATACCTTTTTCTCAGATGCTAAGTTAAATGTATGTAATCTTTTATAATGAATGTAATCTTTCTGAAAGGCGCGGCTCACACAGCGCTAACCTCCGTTTCCGCACAGTGGTCCCCGAGCAAGAAAAATTGCCCACCCCTGTCGCACTCGGGGGCTTATGTAGCCCCTTCTTCAGGCAGATACGGATTTCACGAACCCAAAGGATCCTAGTGATCATTTTCTTTCCAACAGGAATTTACTGTTTTTGACAAACACTGGTGACATGCCTCCGGGATACCCTAGCGGCTCTTCTCTATTTTCGATCGTCCTTTTAGTTTACCTTTTTTTTTTCAATTTTTTCACGCGCCTAAACCACAGTCACATCTTGTTGGGCACAGCCTTATCACATCTGGCTCATGTGCCATTAAACTTCATTTTCACCCACTCATCGGAATAGCTGATCGAAACAATTATTCTTTATCCATTGCTTGAATTTAAGAAAGAGCTTTCAGCAATTACCAAATAAACATTGAATTTAAATTTAAACACCGAAAAAATAAGTATGTACCTCTGTTTATAGTATAATTGTTCTTATTGTACAGAATACTTCCAGGACTGTTGTCCAGTGGTCATGGTCGCGGCTGGTGGTTTTCGTCCAGCAGTAGGTTCGAGCCTTGATGCCACAAAAGACCCGCCGTGCAGACGGGGCTGATGCACCTTAAATCTGTCGTGGATCAAAGTCTCCCATGATGAGGCGTGGAAATGAGGAGAGGTAGTTGCCAGCTCAGGTGTCACTTGACCGAGGTTCAAAATCACGAGGTCCGTCACTAATATCCCTCGCGTTGCTTCTAGTGCGATGTTAATAAAACCAAACTCCACTCATTAAGCCAAAGCCAATAAGTCTCGTGATTATGAACCACTGTCAGACGACGAAGTTGACACCAGAACTGGCACCCAATTCTGCACATTTAGCCACGCCAATGCTCAAACGTCTATACCACAGTTTCATCTTGTTTGGCACAACACAGCCACATCTGGCTCTTGCCCCAATAACTTTCACTCACATACGCCACGCCAATGAGAAAGATGTTTCGGATACGATGAAAGATAGAAAAAGCCTTGTTTATTCATCGATTACAACATTCTATTTGTCGTTTACTCAAAAACCAATCAGCCTCGTAATTTTGAACCACTG
>BMAW01043864.1:0-20088 GCA_019974015.1 Nephila pilipes | reverse complement strand
GCCTCGTAATTTTGAACCACTGGCAGACGACGAAGTTGACACCAGAACTGGCACTGGACACATCCCACTTAAGCTACCGTCAGCATTTCGAGCTCCGACAGATTTATAGCGTATCGACTAAATTATACGATAGTCTTTTTGAGTATGAGATCCGTTTGTGTTACCCAGTATTTACGAGTTCTTGACCCTGCAACCAACTTACTCAATGCAACGGCGCAGGAAATCTCTGGCATATATTACAAGGTGAACTTGCATATTTAAACTTTTTTGAAAGTTTTCGTAATAAAAATGTGTTCATTTCAATAATAAAAAAAAAAATTTAAGATTATAATACACGATTATTCAAAATGATTCTTCCGATTTTTAAATTCCTTATTTTCATAAATAAACGACACAGAATGGTGAGTAATACATAAATGTAAAGGGAAAATATAGAAGTTTTTTTAGAAGTGTTCGATATAATTTCACCGGATATGACAGAATAATTCCGATGCATGTAGCTCATGCATGTCATAAGAGGCGACTAAAATAGGTACCCAGCGTCTGAGGGTATAGCCAGGCACTCTGCCCCTGGGGATTATATCAGGGGATCTCAAGGACTTGAGTTCTTTAGGTAAGTACGGGCATCATGATCCCGATGATCTTTTTCTTTCTTATGGGGTTTACTGACTTTGGTAAACACGGGTGGTGCGCTCCGGGTTACTCTAGCGATCCTTCTTTATTTTCGACCCTCCCTTCTTGTCAATCAGTTTTTGTCTTTTATTCAACACGTCTCTCCCACAGTTAAATCTTTTTGGCGCGGTATAGGACATCTGGCTCTTGCGTCAATAATCTTCAATTTCACGTAAAATGTCAATTTGATATAAAAATTCCTGCCAACGAATGGACTGATATGGAAAGTCCATTCGTTGTAAAGCATAAGTGATAATTGATAGCAGTAGCAGCAGATATCTGTTCAAGTTCAAATGAATTTGTGGACAAAGATAGAGCATAAACTAAATCTTTCACAAACCTCGAAGGAAGAAGTCGCATGGAGTCATATCAGGTGACTTAGGTGCCCAGCTGTGTAACAACAATTCATCTGGTCCACTGCGAGGTAGCTTTCGTGAAATAGCTTCACGAAAAACACGCGAGGGCTATCTATTTTTCACAATACAAAACTTCCACATTTTCCTTTGTATTCATGCATTACATATAATTCTGCGTCGTTTGTTTTTGAAATGGGATGAATCATTTTAAACAACCCTGTATATTAATTCATTTGTGTGTACAATTCTAAAATAAAAGTGTTAGTGCTTGTTTTAGGGTTACAAAATAACTATTAGTCATGACCAGAGGGAGAGTCGGAGAAAGGTTAGGACCAAAAAGAATACATTAAAGAGAAAGTTTTAGATTCATTGATGTAATAATTGTTAATAATATGAGTAATTATAACAGGAAATGAAATTCCCCTGAGCGACACGCAGGAGACCATATCAACGTGTTATGATAGGCCTCTCGGCTTTCAGGTTGTTCGAGCTCTCATTTTATAACTGCATGATATGAATGAAAGTATTCGTAACAACAGGAATTGGAAAACTACGGCCTGCCGCCTGTCTTTCATTCGGTTCGTAGATTAGTATTCTTTATAAATGAAAAAAATTACTATTACAGTAGTTTTTTTCGGGTCTTGGTACAAGAGTAAAAAACATTTCCATATTTCAAAATTCATTTGATTAAATGTAAAACGGAATAATAATTTTCTATTATTATCCTCTTTTCGTTTGGGCTTCCGGCCATTTTGATTTCGTGAATATCATGTGAATCCTGCAGAATTTCTATTACCGTCCTCAAATCTTTACTATTTTAAATGTTTCAATGCAAAAAAGTACGTCCGAAAGAGCAAATAATAACCAAGCTTTTTGAGGGAATAGCATTTTTCTTTGATCTTTAAAAACATCCTCCCCCCCACTCCTCTCTTTTAATTATTCGTTTGTAGGTTTTCCGATCATAAAAATATTCTAAAATATTTTGGATGTACATTTTTTGCATCCAAATACATAAAAGAGTAACAATTTGAGGACGGCAGTCGAAATTTCATAGGAATAATAATACGTTCATGAAATCAAAATGGCCATTAGACGGATTTTCAACTTATTAAGTAAGCTCACGGTGTCTTATATATGAATTTTCTTTTGTTTAGTGATAAAAAAAAAAAGAATAACTTTCCTTCACACAAAATGAAATCAACGTTAGCACAACATAATACAGAACCATATTCTTAAAAACGTAAAAAGATATATATTTATTTCTGATTATGGAAAGTGATTCATTGAATTTGAATTTGATTATTTAAAAAACGAAACTCAAGATGAAGAATTTTTTTTGTGTGATTCTTAACAACAAGGAATCGATCAAGAGGAAGCTGATGATGAGAAACTTGGTTTCATGAGAAAGCCTATGATAACGTGTGCGTTTCAGCGATGAATGGACAACCAGCACTGCGTCTGACCCCACAAGCACTTTTCGCACAGAATGCTCGGATGCGGAATGCGAGAGCCTCTGTATGCAGAACCTCTGGGGAAACGTTCACCTTTATACCTGGAAAAACACAAGTATGGAATGAACAATGATACAAATCTATCCATCCAATTTTTTTTATCTAAATTTTAGGAATTTGTGTTTTGTTCTTTCGATGAATCGTTTTCACGAAATTGTTTTATTTAGTAATATGCTGAGTGGGATGGCTAGAATCATAAAACACGTTTAACCACGCATTTTTGGTCCTAAGTCTGAAATAGGAATTTAAAATACTTTAATCTCCGCTCTTTGTATCTCTGTCTTCTTCATAGTTTTAGAGTTTTCAAAAATATCTTAATTTTTTTTAGATTTTATTATACTTATAGTTTTGCAGCTTATAAATGAATCAAAATTCTCAATACATATATATTCCTTTAATACATTTTATTAATTCTAGTTATTTTTATTCCGATTATTATGATAGTTAATTTTTATATTAATCGGCAAAGATTTTTTTTAGGATGCGCAGGGCGTCATTCTCATGGACTTTTAAGGCAAAGGAAAAATGGGCAATGGAAAATACTACAGAGAGTTACTCCATTCCCATTCCGAACACCCTGTTTCCCATTGTGAATACCTTATCACCCCTTCCTAACAACCACCCGTTATTCAAATGAACACAATTTACATGAAAAAGTTGGAAATCGAATGCACTCAAAAGTTATTTATTGTACGAGTCACTTCCTCAGCTAAACACCTGGTCAAACCAAAACCGGTTGACGAAGTATCGAATGTCAGTGTAAAAGTTTCGTTTCATTTTACTATTTTCCTTATTTAGATAACTGGAAACATTCAGAGAAGAAGTTATCACGACAATTTAAATAAAAGAACGAAAACAATTTGTATAATTCTAATTTTTTAATATAAAATTTAGGTTAATTACGATAAATGGAAAAGGAATAAAATTGGAAAAGAAATTTATATTTCAAACTCGATCTGCTTCGGATTAGGCATATCGCTGCTCAATTAACACATTGTACATGGCGGTCGCGTTGGACGAACATAATATTGGAGAGGGAGATTTTTCAAAAAAGTGAACGAAACCACAACGATTGCTTGAAAAAATAAAAATAGAAGTAATTTTCATTACCTTATCTTAGTTATTGTTTTCAAAAATTACACAGTTACGTATACACAAAATTATGATGGAAGATTACAATTTTCATCGAAATGAAAAAAAAATTTCAAAAAGAAACTTGTTCATATAATTCATTTTTCAACACTGCCACACGAAAAAACTAGTTAAAATCTCACGAGTATAACCAACAAATTTTAGTAATATTACAATGTATGATACCGTACGCCTCAACCAGCCCGGGAATATCTTTTCGGCGGTAGGTCGCCGTCGTTCGGATCGCCGGTCAGGGTTCAGATCAGCTTCCGTTTCTTCGCGACCGCAACCAAGTGGTGACCCAGCGGACAACGCTTACAGTCAGCGACTGCCTTCCACCTGATTGCATATGCCCGACGATCGCCGTTGTGGTGACTGTACGGGCTTGAGCACCTCGGTGGCGCAGGCCTATAACACTCATTTGCATATGTTCCGAGTCTGCAAAACACTTCTTTGTGTCTAAGAATAAAGGCAACTGTGATATTCCGGTTGGCCAAGACGCGTTCGTCCTTCTAAAAAAAGACCCTTCTGAAGTACATTACATCGTTTATCATTCGTACATCATCGCTGCGATGATACTGGAGAGGTGTGTGAGCGACTTCCTACATCAGCGCTGCATTAAGGCCTTGCTCACCAGCCCGAAGATATCTTTCGGCTGTGCGTAAGGTGTCGCCACTGGATCCCTGGCTCAGGGGTTCAATCTACGCTGCCGCTTTCGCGACCGAATACTACGAAGTAAGAGCAAGTAACCATGAAGGTTGCTAGAGTCATAATTTATGCATGTCCACGTTTCTAGCAAGAAGTATTTCTCTGTTAGTGCACATTTTGTCTTTGCATTTGTTTTTGGTGGCCTGGCATCGAACTGGTTTCACTTGGTCTCGGGAATTACAGTCGTGTTCAGCCCTCACTTGCCTCTAAGACTCACCATACCATGGTGATGTCATTTACTAAATCTGGTAGATCTCCAGTCCCTCCCATTGACATGGTGAGAATTTGAGAGGGAGGAGTGTGTCGAGTGTCGTTCGTAGTGAAACCTTCGTCTGGAGCACTCGAATCGGCCTTGTAATCCATCATACTGAAGTTAAAACCTGATAATCAATGTCATAGCTTAAGTGGATGCTTATATTGAAGTTATAAAATTATAATTGAAGTTGGAATGAAATAAAGATTAAGTCTTGTTAAAATATAAATTACATAAGTTTAAAAATGTTAGGGTAGCTTTTAAAACTCTTGGAATACGAAACGACGATACTATGGAATTGGAGGGAGAACAGGGTGATGGCTGCAATCAGGAGGAAGTACTCAGTCTCAGGACTTAGAACTAGATTTCTATGGCTGCAAGGCTCCCTTCACCTTCAGGGGAGGAGCTCTATTAGGCTGCCCTTGGAAAATATGTTAGATCCTAGTCTTTTAATCATGAGGCTTATTTATTATCGTGTTTCTGTTTATAATTTTAATTTCTTGGATGGAGAGAGGTTAGGGTGATTTATTAGCTATTATTGAAGGCTTTCAGCAATTAGTATAATTTTGAAGTTTAGGAATATAGGAGTTTCCGAAGGTTTAAATTAAGAGTCCTGCTCAACAGCCTAGCAGTTGCTACGTGCGAATGCAAAACAATCATACCATTTTGGCCATATTAGATTTTCTCAACGTAAGCCTTTTCATATGATGCCTGTTTGTAACTTTTGGCTTATGGTGGATCCCAGATTCGAATATTTTAGTGTTTCCAGATATTTGGCCAGACCAATTTTAAGGGTGGTTTGTGTAAGTGTTTTATATTTTGTTTCGTGCCTAACGCTGTTTAGACTTACACGCAATTGTCATTTCTACAGAGTACTATTTCATGAGGTGTGTAAGTAACTCTTTTTGGCCTAATTTGAAAATTCAATTAGCATGATTCTAGATACTTAATTCTGATGAGGGATGTAATTTAGTCAATAGAGTATCTCAGTTCTACGCCTTACCCGTGCGATTACCAGTACTCTTTGGTATCAGTTGGTGTTTTCGTAAAATGTGAAGGTACTATAACCCAGATTGTTCATGCCTTTCATATATGGCATTAACTGTAAATTTAATCATCTAGCGAAATTGTGAATTTCAATCAACATAATTCTGACATAACGTCTACAGAAATAAAAAAAATAATAATAATATAATACAAAGAAACACTGAATGCTCTGCACCGACTTTCAAAATTAAATTTACTAGCAGTTTTAATAAGTTCAAAAATATAGAAGACAAACACTGAGGGTAAACCACAAAAGCTGATTGAGGTTTAAAAATAATCAAGCTAAACTCTCCTGAACACCTACCATATGTCTGAGGAGTAGAAACAAACTAACTTCCTCATAGCTAACCAAATTTGGTACGTCGTAGAACTTTCATCCTGAGGATGCAAAAACAATATCGACACTGCACAACTCTTCTAAATAACAAAAAAGTTGAAGAAATAAAATATCATTGTCACGTCAATGAGTTGTTAAAGGACAATACTTCAAAATCAAATTAAAAACACAGATTGCATTTGTTGGCAACAACCTTAACCCAGATCATGAGAAATTCATATTTATTTTCTTATTTTGAATAAAATATTTGAGAAGTTATTATTTAACTTCACATCAATGTAAATATTTTTACTTAGGGTAAATCTTATAACTCTTATTTTAAACCATCACTTGTCTTATCCCGCAAATCCTGCATGAACCAAGTCCCGATATCACAGTTACTGATCAGTGACCATGGCTGATGTTATAGGGAAGCCAGCTCGGCCGTTCCTCATATCTGTGCTACCTGGAGCCATGCCCTTCTCTGCTTCCCTTCCGCCACTGGATCCGTGTTCTAGAAATAGTTCGCGAACAACGATCCATTGAACTATATAAATGAGCTTCGTCAAGTTTTAACCTCGTGAGTCGTCGCTTAAAGCCGTGCAACTCAGGTCAGCAGCCGGGCCTCCATTTCAGATGCCACCTTCACACTTTTGCACACCATTTTCATCTGTTCTTTAAGTGCCGTCCACACCATTTTTCATCGTTCTTCAAGTACTTCGTCACTTACTAACGGTTAAGCATGTCATCATATTTCGAGCTTATCAATTTTAATAGAACCAACTCGTTGTTATCACTTGTTTTCAGGAGAGTTTCTGTCATTTTTTTTTTTTACTGCGTAAGCACTGTAAGTAAATTTGAGCTTCATTGGCAGTAAGTGCATTGAGACTTAAATGTCAAAGTGTTAAAAAAGTGCTGTCGATATTTTTGCACTACATTTTATTGCAATTTTAAATGTATACTTTTTTCAATTAATCATTTATTTTTAAAGATAATTTACATAAAATTTATAAATAAATATTTAGGTATCTAGTTTCTAAAGGAGGCGCTTCGCAGGTGCATGGTTAGCCAATTGCTTTCATTTCAATATCAATCTCGATTACAATAAGTCAGCATAAATCTACAAAATCAAACGTTGCATTAACATTTATGCACGCAATAACAATTACTTTCTTTAATTTGAGTACTTGTGTTATTTTGTATGAAAGTAACTCTTAATTTTGATTTTTTTTAACCATATTTCGTATTTTTTCATATTTTAGTTATATATTATGTAATTTAGTTATATTTTTTAAAGTATTGTACTATTTTAAGTAAGTATTTAAAGTAAGTACTATTTAGTTATATTTTGTAATTTTGGCATTTTCATATAAATTTATTTTTAATCAATACGAATGTTTCTAAACATAATTATTTCGTTCATTCATTAGAACATTGCGATTACAAAATTAAATTAGCAATTTGATTTTTTTCAAAAGACAAGCCACGCGTCCTAACGATGGTTACTATTAGTTTTACTAGCTGATACCAGCCCGCTTCGCTGGGAAAACGATAATATTATATTTTGGAACCTAAACGTAAAATATCAAGAAGATTTTCAATTTTTAAGAGATAATAATGAAAATCTAAATTTAAAATCTTAGGAAATTGATTGTCTGTAATAATGGTTATCCAGAACTTTTTAGTGGTATTTCGCTTATATATAGAGAGAGATTGTCTTGCGTGTGCTCAACTCCGTAAAAAGTCGCCATTTTAGTATTTTTCAAAATCCCGCTAAGTTTGGAGCTAAATTACACTTTCACCAACCGTGGGGTTCCACACTGATTTATTTCTATCGCTAAATATGTACGTTTCCTATATTCGACATGCACGAAATTTCACATAGAGCCCCTTCGCCAAAATCTTGCCAATCCTCCATCAGCGCTTCAATATTAAATTATTTGGTATTTTTCCATTTCGCACGCGCAAATCTCACCAAGTCAACTTAATTGGTGACAATACACAGTATACATATAAAAAACATATTCCGTTTGACGTCGGTCAAATCATTTTTGGCGATAAAGTCGCCAAAATAACATAACCGACGGATAAGAGTAGATTAAAGTATGAAAATTACATTTTGGATTAGACTTCTGTAAAATCCATTCTTAGTGAGCGTCTGCATCGCAAAATGAGTAACTCTGTTAAATTTCAAGTCAATCGGTTGTATAGTCTTTGAGATCTCGTGATGAGTCAATCAGTGGTATTTCGCTTATGTATATATAGAAGATTGAGGTTTAATAACAACAAGGTTGCTGTGATATCTTCTTTCGGCGCAAGCAAGCAGATAAAAAGGAAAGGGATTTAATTAATTGTTTATTAACGTAACATTGAGGAGCAACCCGAGGATTACTGGTGACGCCTCATGATTTGGAGCCTGGCTCATATGAAGAAGACGACAATTGAGCCTCAAGCTTACAAGAAGATATGAGCTTTCACAGATTCAACGAGCAACAGCCCCGCTACGTGATGGATCCTATAGGCTCCCGTCTACCCGCCATTTTGATTTCGTCAGCTTAATGTCAATCCTATGGAACTTCCGACTTTAATTCTCACATCTTTACTATTTGGTCTATTTGAATGCAATAAAAAGCACCTGAAAGAGCAATAAAAAAAGGCTATCGGGAGAAAAAAAAAAGTAATTCCACGGAAGCGTTCATTATTTTTTGCTCTTTCAAATGCACTTTATTGCATTCAAATAGACCGAATAGTAAAGATGGGAGGAAGAAAATCAAAATTCCATAGGATTAATATTAAGCTAACGAAATCAAAATGGGCGGTAGATATGAGCCTTAAGTGGAATCAGGACTCGAACACACATCTCGATGGAAAAAACGCCTGCAATGAATTCACGACCATGACCATTCAATAAACGTGTCCTCAAAAATATGAGTCCAGTTCGAGTTTGAAGAAATGTGAGAATTTGTAATTGTCGTTATAGCAAGCAGCTGCGGAAAAAAAATCTATCAATCTAAATATATATATATTATATATATATATATATATATTCTCGGATTAAGGCTCCCGTCTACCCGCCATTTTGATTTCGTGGACGTAATGTTAATCCTATGGAATTTTGACTTTAATTCTCACATCTTTTCTATTCGATCTATTTGAATGTAATAAAGTGCATTTGAAAGAGCAAAAAATAATGAATGCTTCTGTGGAATTACATTTTTCCTCCGATTCTTAAAAATATTTGAAAATATTCTTTAAAGACCGGAAAACTGAAAAACGAATAATTAAAATAAGAATAAAAATATTTTTAAAAATCTTAGGAAAAAAGTAATTCCACAGAAGCTATTCATTATTTTTGCTCTTTTCAAATACACTTGATTGCATTCAGATAAAATAGTAGAGATGTGAGAATTAAAGTCGAAATCTATAGGATTAACATTACAACTAATGAAATCAAAATGCGGGTAGACGGTTTCCTAACCGATTACCTTCAATTTAACTCGTCAAGTTATGCTGAAAATTCATATCGATTTTGTAACTTATATTCGATTTTATTTCAGTCCGTGAAGGACTTTTAAATTTAATAAATCGATCAATCTTTTCACTCTTCGAATATTCATATAACATTTCAATAAAATGTTACTTTTTTTTGTACGTGATAATTCATAATTTGTACATTGATCAGTTAATTTTAAATACTGATAAAATACTTAAGTAATTTATAAACATTGTTTAATTACAACGTTTTTTACATTATTTGAAAGTATTGATAATGAGATGTGGATAAATAACAAGATTGAAGCTGCTAAAGATGAAGTACGCATGCGCCAGGTATTTAAAGCGTGATGTTTTTTCTTTCGACGCAGATACTGAAATATGAAAACGCATTCGCCTCATTAGAGCTTTTTTTTTTTTTTTTTTTTGAAAAGTTTTTATGCTTAAAAATTGATGGTCAGTAAGAATTTTGCAAGTAAAATAGTTATTTTCTGCTATTTTTAAGTTAATCTTTTGTCTCTGTCTAATAGTACCAAGGATCGTCCAATGATCCTTGGAAATTCAAAGAGATGGCGCTCGAAGAAATTGTTTGTTTTAGTCGTATTTATAGACCACTAGACAGAGGTCTGTCGAAAGTTACTTATATTCGTGATCGTTATGCTTCGCACCTCAAAATTTTTCAGTCATAATTTGGCCGGTTGTGAGGATATCCTCGCCTCTTGGAGCTGGATTCAATGTAGCAACCCAACGTTTTTATTTTTTGCTGATTTCGGTGTATCATGATGAATCAAAGCCTCAACGATGGTGTCAACGCGGGTAGGGAATCAAATTTGGAATTGGTGGAATGCTAGAAACCAAAACTAATTTGTGACCAATGTCAAAATTGCTCGACTGTTCAACAGGATGGCAAGCATCTGACAGTTCTTTAATGATGCGTCGCTCTTGGTTCAAATTGCAATACTGGAACCAATCTCGTAACATTGCGACACTCGTCCTGGTAACATACAAGTTGATTAAGAGCATTTTCTCACATTCATATGTGAGCAGCAAATAAAATATAATAATTTAAATTAAAAACTCAACGTTTAAAAAAACAACGTTTTATATGGCAAAGCTTATTAAAAAAAATTATTGAAATATTAAGGTGGATGCAACATCTAAATATTGCATTATTAGCAAGTAAGAACAGTTCCCAAAATTTCAGAATTTCAGCTTGGTTGGAAGTTACAACTAACGATAGAAAAACTTGATGACACAGTGATATTACACACAGACAGATACACACCCAAGTGAAATTTTCATATAAAAACGTTAAAACTAACTAAAATTAATTAATTCATCCTGTAAATTAAATGAATGGAATGTATTTACCCAACCACCCTTGGCGACATGAATACTTAGCTGATAAAGTTTTACAAATGTGGCTACCTCTGTTCCGTTTTAATGGACTAGTTAAACAAAAAATAAAAATAATAATAATAATAAATAAAAGCAAATGTTTGGAGTACTTTTTGAAATCGCGCCAAGTGATTGGCTAAACTGCATTATTAAAGAAAATATTAATTAAAACTTTATCGCAAACGCCTAAAATATTGTGGCCAAGAGTCGAACATTCCTGTGTTTCAAAGCTCTAGCTTGATGGGAAGTTGGTTAAATTAACGATCGAAAATTTATTTTGACACACACACACACACACACACACACACGTCATTACTTCACACACACACCACACACACACACACACACACACACACACCAAGTGAAATTCAGAAAAACGTTGTAATAAGAACATTTCACCTTGATATTATAAACGACTAAGGGTAGTGATTCGTTAGCATACGAATAAAAGAACATTTTTTTAGCATAAAAATAAAACATCACACTTTAATAATTGATTTGATATCGAAAGAATCTAGATATACCTGAAAGTTAAAATATTCATAAACATTTGTCTGATCATTAGTTATGTGATCTTTTACCTTTTGTTGATAAATTGCATTTCGATACAATGACAGTATTTCTAAAGTTTGATATATATCTTTTATCATATCAGTAAATTCCGATAAAAAGCTTCTGTCAAATCTGATATAAAGAGTTATTTCCTCAGCATTTCAATTTTGAATTTAACTTCATATCTGTATGAAAACAGGAAAACATATTTTGCAGTTATAGATCTTTAAGATTAAACATATATGTAACTTCGGTTTATTCAATGTCATTGATTGAGTTGAGCAAGGTGTTTCTTTCGCCATATTTCCCTATCTTGCCACGAGACGATTTTCAGGTTTTTGATGTTTAGTAATTTTCCAAACATCTGCTGAAGACAAAATTGAACCTCGAATGAACATTGATCATCCTTCAATCTTTGCTTTACGACCTTCATATTTAAGTTATTGCATTCGATATAATTTCAACACCCATATCCACAACTAAAACCAAACCAAACTAAATGTAACTACTATAATTATAATGTCCATCTTTTGAACCTAATACCATGTATCCTTTATTTAATGCCCACTCATTTTTATGCTATTTTTTCAAAATAAGAATATGTTAAAAAATCGAAACCAGCTTTGCTAATTTTATTTTAACTCCCCCTTTTCTATTAAGTTCTCGAAAAAATAGAACAGTTAAAAATGAATATTAATTAGCGTAAAGTAAGCGTACTTCCGAGCCCCAAGCTCCACAGCAGCAATTATTATCTGGGAAAGAAAATATGGTCTTCAAATATCTTGATACATTTCCACAAATACGTTGCCAATGAAAACAACAAAAGGAATAAAAAAGGACGATTCTCTGCCATAAAAATCGATTATGAAATTAAATATTAAAATATTAGCTTAGTAAAATGTTTAATTAATAAAGTTGTAATAATATTCTGTTCTGATATTAAAATAAAAGCGGTCAATAAAAATATGAAATTAAATATATATATATATACATAACAGGTCAATTGAAAAATCCCAGGCCTGACACATAGATGGCGCTATTAGAATTAAATCCATATGTTTTTTAGTTAGCCCTAACCCTCAAAAGATGCGTGTACAAATTTGACAGCTGTCGGATCATTAGTTTGTGCATTATAGCATTTTGAATGAAGCAACTTTTGTTATTGTGAAAAAAACGGATAAAAAGGAATTTCGCGTGTTGATAAAATATTGCTTTTTGAAGGGAAAAAATACAGTTGAAGCAAAAACTTGGCTTGATGCCGAGTTTCCGGACACTGCCCCAGGAAAATCAACCATCAAGGATTGGTATGCTAAGTTTAGACGTCGTGAAATGAGCACCGAAGACGGTGGACGCCCAAAAGAGGTTGTTACCGACGAAAACATTAAAAAAATCCACAAAATGATTTTGAATGACAGTAAATTGAAATTGAATGAAATAGCAGACACTCTAAAGATATCAACTGAACGTGTACATCATATCATTCACGAATATTTGGGTATAAGAAAGCTCTGTGCAAAGTGGGTGCCGCGCGAGCTCACTTTTGACCAAAAACAACGACGAGTTGATGATTCGGAGCAGTGTTTAAGATGATCAAGCGTAATAAACCCGAGTTTTTGCGTCGATATGTGACAATGGATGAAACATGGCTCCATCATTTCACTCCGACAGTCATCCGAGTGGACTGCACAAGATGAACCCGCTCCAAAGCGTGGGAAAACGCAACAGTCGGCTGGCAAGGTTATGGCGTCTGTATTTTGGGATGCGCATGGAACAATTTTCATTGACTACCTTGAAAAAGGAAGGACCATCAACAGCAACTATTGCATAGCGTTATTGGACAGTTTGAAGGACGAAATCGCCGAAAAACGGCCGCATTTGAAGAAAAAGAAAGTGCTGCTTCACCAAGACAATGCACCGTGTCACAAGTCAGTGAAAACGATGGCAAAAATCCATGAATTGGGCTTCGAATTGCTTCCTCATCCACCGTATTCTCCAGATCTGGCCCCCAGCGACTATTTCCTGTTCTCAGATCTCAAAAGAAAGCTTGCTGGAAAGAAATTTTCGTCGAATGAAGAGGTGATCGCCGAAACTGAGGCCTATTTTGAAGCAAAGGACAAATCGTACTACAAAAATGGTATCGAAAAGTTGGAGGGTCGCTATAATCAGTGTATTACCCTTGAAGGGAATTATGTTGAGTAAAAGAAACTAAATTTGCCAAAAAAATGTGTTTTACTATGGTAGGCCGGGGATTTTTCAATTGACCTGTTACATACACTTTTAGCAAACTAAATGTGCAATTATTATAATCATAATGTATTATTAAGTCAAACTTTTGAACTTATATATACTTATTTTATGTACACGCATTTCTATTGACTACATTTTTCATATACAACATGTTGAAAGAGTGGAGTTATTTGAGTTATTGAGTTTGTTATTCATTTTTAAAATTAAATACGAAGAACAGATTTGCAAACATTACATGTCAGCAGGGAATTTTCAATTTCTAAAATTGTGAAGGAAAAAATAATTTAAATTCTGATTATTGGCTGATGAGATTTAGCAAACTGAAAGAACTATTCAATGAGAATTTATTCAGTTTTTTTTTTTAAAATATAATGTTTGCTCTTCATATTATCAGTAAGAAAATAAAATAAAGTAATTTGTGACCTTTAAATGCAATTTCTGATTATTAGTAAAATTTGTGATCGTTAAACATTAAAAACAAAAAATTATTTTTCATTATTTCCACCTTAAAGGCTTTAGATTATTAACATTGCATTATTTGTAGATATTTTTTTAGTTCTATCCTACTTATTATTTTAATAAGTCACAGATTCAAATCTGTACTTAAATTTTTAGAAATTTAACATTAAATTAGATTACGTAAATATGACGAATTTATCAATTACATAAACTAATTTAAGAATATTAAATAATGCATATAAAAGTATAAATGCATATAATTTCCTAATTGCAATTCTAAAGTCTTCCGAAACATTTTACTTTGAAAAAACCGTACGAATTAAACAGCGAATACTTATGTCGCTAAAAAAAGGTAGAAAATTAAAATTGTTTAGTTTTATTAACGTCGCGAGGGCCAGTGGCGATGGATCTCGTAAATTTGAAACTCGGTCAAGTGACGAGAACGATACCTGAGCTGGCACCCCCTCTCCTAACTTTCACACTACATCACGGAAGGACTTTGGGCCCCGAACATTTAACGTGAATAATTCCCGGCTACACGGTGGGTAAATTAAAATTGCACTCAGAAAAATTAGTAATTACGATTCAGTTCCTTGTTAAATTTTGTAGCTTATTTCTCAAAGTTCAATATTGCTATGGAGAGTCCGGACTTGTTCATTTCCTTATAGAAGAGGTATCGTAGCAGGAAAGATGATTTGCAGTCAAGGAGAGAGAAATCAGAAATAATGCTTAAGGCTCCCGTCTACCCGCCATTTTGATTTCGTCAGCTTAATGTTAATCCTATGGGATTTCGACTTGAATTCTCACATCTTTACTATCTGATCTATTTAATGCAACAAAGTGTATCTGAAAGAGCAAAAAATAATGAATGCTTCAGTGGAATTACTTTTTTCCTCCGATTTTTAAAAATATTTTTATCCCTATTTTAATGATCCGTTTACTTGTTCTTTGGTCTTTAAAAAATATTTTTAAATATTTTTAAAATCGGAGGAAAAAAAGTAATTCCACAGAAGCATTCATTATTTTTTGCTCTTTCAAATGCACTTTATTATATTCAAATAGGTTGAATAGTAAAGATGTGAGAATTAAAGTCGTAATTCCACAGGATTAACATTACGTCCATGAAATCAAAATGGCGGGAAGACGGCAGCCTTAACATTCATCATTTAAAAAAAAGAAACATTACTCATAAAAACAATTTTATCAGACCAAAAACATAAATGTCAGTTTTTGCTGATATAGTGAAAAATTTCTTGAAATTGATGACGGAAGAAAGATAAAATATTACATTTTGGACTTCGTTCATTTCCTTATAGAAGAGACATTGTTGCCGGAAAGATGATTTGCAGGCGAGGAGAGCGAAATCAGAAAATAATGTTTAAAATTCATCACTAAAAAAACATTACTCATAAAAACAATTTTATCAGACAAAGAAATAAATGTCAGTTTTTGCTGATATAATGTAACATTTCTTAAAGCTAATGATAGAACTACGATAAAATATTATGTTTTTCAAGCCAACGATAATTCTTTCTATTTCGCATTAATAGCTATCACATTATTGATACAATGAATCCTTTATTTATCGTCCACTGATACTATTTTTAGGGAAAAATTTCTTTCTCTTGCTTACTTGTCAAGAGATGTATTCAAACAAATGTTATTTTTAAATTGATAATCTTAAAGATTATATAAGAGTCTCATACCAAGTAGAAAATATTCACAAAAATCGTGTATATAAAAGACCGAGAGATAAGATACAAAATTGTGTGAACACATGTAACATTAGACGATTTGAAACCTGTCATTGATTTTCAGGATAATAGCGTTTTGCTAACGAAAAGAATCAAGAATTTATAAACCATCTTTTAAACTGATGCTTTTAAGTCATTAAAATAAAGACATTTTAACTAACTTTCGTAATTTTTATGCCACCTGGGTAAAGCTCACATTACTATACTTGTTCAAAGAGAACGAAATTATGATTTTAGTGGTTTAGTCAGTTAATTAACTTATTAAAAATAATTTTCTCGTTGTGGAACTTTATTGTTATTATTATTGCAGAATTAGCAAAGGAATAGTCTAAATAAATGAAGTTAAAATTTTATATGAATGTGTTCACATTTCTGAGATATTCGGGGGGGGGGGCGAAGAAACCAACGTTAGGGGGACATACACTGAATTACTTTGCACAAATAATTCATAATAATTCCCCTTTTTTAATATCGCGCTTTAAGTGGATCGATAATTAAATATTTAACAGTAGTATGTGTCTCCTCTTTTAATGCAATGGAGTTTTCTATCACTTAGTTTAAAACTAGAATATTTCCTGTATTATTAGAGGCAATTGCGTGAGATTTTGAGTTTTCAGGTTTTATGAGCGGATGAATCCATATACAGTATTCTCTGGGACTTCACCATTCCTGCCCAGCCAGTAAAATACCGCCTTTTTCACAGGTTGGAAAATGATAGAAAATTATTTTAAGCTTCCATTTGTGTAAAGTATAAAGGCCCCATTTAGCATTACAATATAAGAGATGGAAAATGGAATACACTTCACATCAGAAGAAAAAGGGACCAATTCAGAGACAAATGAGTCGTAGTATACAATACTCTGTTCTTTAAAAGATAGCCATGTCAGAATATAATAGGGATGTTCGAGCGCTTTTTTGTCGGAAAAATGTTCCAGTTTCGCATCCTGTACTTTAACATTATGTGAAGACAGTGAGCCTTTATAACACAAGATAACGATTTTTTTTTCTGTTTGGTTTCATATAAAAAGTCAATCTTTTATCTTTAAAAATCCTTTTGAATTTTGTTTCTATCTCATTTGGGAGATGAGTTACAGTTGTTCAATATATCACTTGATCAGGAATTTCTTTGATCGGAAAAGCTCTAATAAAAAACATTTTTCAATTACAGAAAAACACAATACTCGAAATGTTACGCATCAATGAACCTGGAATTTTATTTATATATATATATATATATATGAAGAGTGAAAAGTATTTACAATAGGACCAGTTTATCGGATCTAAATAGATGGCTGCCTCATTTAACTATATTGGCGAAGGGCGTTTGGAACGCGCTGTGGCATTCGAAGTTTACTTCAGACGCGGGTAATGCGAAGGAGAAGAGAAGAGGAAAGTGGGGGGAAAGAGAACGAAAGGTCACTCAGTTTTGTTCTGGAATAGGTGGCGCTGCATGAACTATCACATGACAATGATTCGTGGTGCCATCTATCGAGTATCGAAGGAACTGGTTTTACAGTACATTGGAAAACATAATTAATTCTTTGATATTTAGCTGGAACCTCACACACACACGTGTGTCAAATACCTATGCATAGAATTGACTATTTTGGAGATTTTATATTGAGTAGTTTTTATGTTGGGGTAAATAAAAAAAAATACAATGCCTTTCAAATAAAATTTCATTGTACTCAAATCTCGAAGGTGTACTCAAATCAAAACTTTGTCGATATGCCAAGTCCTGACTCGATTGATTGTGCATGAAGTTTTTCTCATTCAAAATCAATCAATCAACAGAAGTCATCTTTAGAAGCAACGCAACGGATCTTGGCGACAGGCCTCGTAATGATAAAGTGACGAAGACGATACTGTGTTGATGAGTTGAGCTGGAACGATAGTCTCTTGGTTCCCAATCTCCGGTATGGATTTTAATGAGACTTCTTCCATAACCGAGCTATTGCGTTAACTGGCAATCTACTCTCTTAAATTCCACACCACACTAACACTTTGAGCCCCGTCAGATTTAATAAGAATCAGGTGGCAATAGAATTAGAACCACGTTTAGACAGAAACAACGCCGGGCACGAACTCGGGATTATGAGATATCAATTACCGCGCCAGTTACGATTTAGGCTCCTTTCACTCGATAGATTTTGCATACACTCTGAATCCAAAATAAAACATCGCAAAAACGGAACCACAAAACTCAATAGAGAAAAACCCATCAATATTGATGATTAATAAGAATCACTGAAATTCCCTGACTTTTAAGGCTCCCGTCTACCAGATATTTTGATTTCGTGAACGTATGTTATTCCTTAGGAAAACGATGTCCTCAAATCTGTGCCATTTTATCTATGCGCGTGCAAAAAAGTGTACCCGAAAGCGCAAAAAATAATGTAGGATTCAGCAGAATTACATTTTACCTCCGATTTTGAAAAACATTTTTTTTCCTAACTAAGTGATTCGTTTGTGGCTTTTCTTGTATTTAAAATTATTCTGAAACGTTTTCAAAAATTGGGGAGCGAATGTAATTCTGCAGAAATCTCCGTGGTTTTTTTGCTCTTTCGGATGCATTTTTTTGCATTCAAATAGATAATAATTAATAGAAAGTTAGATAAAAACCAACATTTTTAAAACCAAGGTTTTTATATGGCGGCAAAGTTTATTAAAAAAATATTTAAATATTAGTTAAAACTGGTCGCAAATGTCTAAATATTGCATTTTTAGGCGAGTAAGAACGATTTCCAAGGTTTCAGAGCTCTAGCTTGATGGGAAATCGGTTAAATTAACGATCGAAAATTTGATGACACAAAGCAAGTGAAATGCTTAAAAACGTTTTAATAAAATAGCATGTATTTGATAATGGTAGTAGAAATTCCATAGGGTTAATATTAAAGTTAAATGGTTGGTTGAGGGGAGTTTTAAAATCAGGGAATATTAATGATTCGTATTGATTATAAATATTGATGGGTTTTTTTCTACAGAATTTTATTTTAGACAATAAAGGCTGGTAGGTAGAGGGAAAAGGCTCGCGTCTTACAAATAGTTAGTGTACCGTAAAGATTAGTGCAAACAACCTTCCTTTTAACGTGATAGCGCATTGCACGTAACACAATGCGTTTCATGGATATCAGCACTAGAGCAAACACTTTTAGAAAGTGACGAGGACAACGAGAACAACAGATTCTTCGTTTATATATCACATATGTTAATAAAGGAAGTGGTAAATATTCCTTTAATCAACAATAGAAACATAAAGGTTAAATTTTTTTTTTCCACTAGTGATTTCAATTCAAAGGTGCTGCGTTTATTAGAAATTTTGATTGTCTGACGAGACTAATATTAAGATTAAATTATACTACATTGATTGGATTGATTGAAATTTTAAAAGTAAAAAAAGTTATCACATTGGCGTAGTTTCAAAGTTTAAAGAATGGGGTACCAACTCTCTCTCACACAAACATAAGTCGTCTCAACACTTGACCGTATCTAAAAATTATGAGTTCACTCGCCAATATCCCTGTCGTTTTAGTGCACACAATTTTTCTCTTTTTCGTGTAAAGTAAAACATTTAATTGGAGATTATTCTCTTAATTTAATATATATTCTTTTTGGTTTTCATTAAACATTTTTTGTAACATGTGCTAGCATGTTGCTGTTTTGCGAAAATAATGTAAACAAAAATACGTTGGCATAAAATATTGGCATTACGATACGTTATGATTATAATAATTTAAGTTTGTTTATGGGTATACTTACATTGCTAAGACGTATTTAATTAAATATTTAATCGCCTGTTGTTATTTCTACTTATTCAATATCTGCACAGAATATTAGCTATTACTTTAATAATGTATCTTTCACTCTTATTTTTTAATATTGAGTTTAATAATGATTTTAATGAAAGAATCGTCTGTTTTTATTCTTTTTGTTGTTTAACATTGGCAACGTTTTTGTACTAAAGAATATTTTGCTTGTGAAGATAAAAATGCATTAGGAATTTGCAAAAGGTATTTTCTTTTCTTGATAGTAATTGCATCTGTAGAGCCTAGGGTTTGACAATACGCTTACTTTTGGCAAATTATGAATAATATTTTACCTTTTAACACTTTGAGGGGCGGTATATAAAAAACAATAAATTTTAGTTAAAATTCATCTGATATGAATTAATAATGTTTAAAGGACACAATAT
>BMAW01043850.1:0-10084 GCA_019974015.1 Nephila pilipes | reverse complement strand
GATCAAGTTTTGTTTTCTTAGAATTCAATAATTCGTAACAGATGTACTTAAAATATATTTTAAAAAAGAAAAAACCTCTTGGCTTATATTTTTAGAAAATAGATAGCATTTTTTTTTTCATGCTTTGAAAGATAATGAACTTCGTCTTAATTCCTTTCAGTCCGAGAATTAAAAAAAATCGCTATGGGTGATATAAACATTTGATAGATCATTTTTAAAGCATAAAAACAGTTCATAAAATAAATAAAAAAATAAGAAAATGACGTTTTTCTTCTAATTCAAGAGTATCCAAATGTCTTTTTACGGTTTTGATTTTCAACGGATCGAAATTTCGCTGACAGCTGATTCAGTTCCATTTGAAGAAGAAAGGAACATTTTGCATTTCTCTATAACGGATGACTTGAATTCATGTTTTTGTAACCCTCTCCCCTTTTCCAGAGAGAAAAAAAAAATCCTAAAATAAACACAAAGAAAGATGGGAAAACCTTTCATGGACTCCACATGGGCTTCAAATGAAGGAAAACTATCTCAGTTTCAGAAATCTCGAGTTTATTTAAATGTTGATACGCACAAGCTACTTCGAGATTAAGAACTTGTTATTTACCGAAATAAAAAAGGGTGCGCTCCAAATATTCCAAACATTCGAACTGTCCTTTTTTTCTGTCATTTCTTAGAAAAAAAACCTTCTTTATATTCATTCTTTCAATTGTAGAAGGAAAAATTAATCAATTTTCTTACTTTCTTTTAAATTGTAGAATAAACAAGTAGATTTAAATAAAATTTCTTGAGCACTGATAGAAATTTCTATGAAGAAATTATGGCATTATCAAAACTTTAAATTTGTGTATTGAGTAATTTAACGGATTGCATGTTCTGTAACCCCCATTTGATATCATTTAATTCATCTTCCATTATAAGTGTAACTATATATTAATTAAATTACACAATTAAATAAAGAAGACAGATAACAACTAAGTTATATTTATTAATATTTCTTAGAATAGGAATTTCTCTTTCTATGTTCGATTATTCTACTTCAACTCATTTATAATCTAGTCTAACATCGATATTAAATATCAATCGTTCCAGTGTACAAGTGAATTAAAGCTGCCGTCTGCCCGCCATTTTGATTTCGTCAGCTTAATGTTAATCCTATGGAATTTCGAATGAATGAATGCTTCTACGGATTTACTCTTTTTTCCGATTCTTAAAAATATTTTTACTCCTATTTTAATAGTTCGTTTGTGAATTTTCCAGTTTTCAGAAATATTTTAAAGCAACGGGGAGGGGGGGGAATTCCGCAGAAGTCTTCATTATTTTTTGCTCTTCAATATGCACATGACTGCATTCGAATTGATCAAATCGTTAAGATTTTAGAGCGAAAGTCGAAACCCCATAGGATTAACATAATATCCACGAAATCAAAAGACGGATAGACGGGAGCCTTAAACAGTGACGACAAGGGATTCCAGCAGTTTTCTTAGCCATTGCTCACTCCGAGAAATTCGGAATTGTTTTTTGACAACAATCAATGTAAATTTACATGCGTCACTTACTTGGCTACCCTCTATTAATGACTACCTTTTAACCACTGACTTCCAACCTCCCTTCTATTTATTTTGGCTAAGCTTGAATACACGTTTCTTCTGTTCTACTCTTTGTAATCTTAGATCAATAATTTGAAATAGGTCATGTTTCGTTTCATTGGGTTATAGTTTTGTTTGACGCAACTCACTTTACAAAGAGTTCCCAAGGTTAGTGAAGAAAAGGTTAGTCGATCCACGCGTGCTGGCATCATTCTGGCTGCACCGGCACCCCTCTAACATGCCACATGTCCTTGTTCCAACCATCTTCGCCACAGCCGGTACATTGTGGAGTCGTCCAGGTATATGTTAGGTGAAATTTGCCGTGTGGACCAACCTGCCCTTCTCAATCCGATCATCATGCACCTCGTGAAATCGTTTGTATGCTGTGTTGGAAATAAATTACTTGGAACCCGCCAGGAGGCGCCTTGTCTCGTGTAAGTGAGAGCGCATGGGTTCATGGGTAATATTTTCAGAGTGCTCTTGGATCTTGACCGCGTAAGGCGGGTTATTTTCTTGTATTGGATATAATTTCTCCTGGCTGCAAAAGCGGGTTGAATTAAAATATGGGCTGTTTGGAAGCTTGTATAGTGTTGTAAATGGTATAAATATTTGTTTATGTGTGATTGGTGCGTAGAAACTGTGAATAAACGTGTGATTAAACTAATTGTTCTCCCTATTTTTGGCTTGGTGGATACCATCTTCAACATGCTGGAACTGTTCTACCCAAAAATGTGCTACCCAAAGAAGAAAAAAAAAAAAGGTTTCCGTAGAATTATTTTTCCTCCCGATTATTCAAAATATTTTTAAAGACCGGAAAAACCATGAACGAGAGAAATAGGGTTAAAAATATTTTTTTTAAGAATCGGATGAAAGTGTGATTCCACAGAAACCTCCATTATTTTCTGCTCTTTCGGGTGCATTTTTTTGCAATCAATAAGAAATAGTGCAGATAGGATTAACATTACGTTCATGAAATCAAAATGGCCGGTAAATGAAGGCCTAAATACAGCTAAAGATTCTGCGATGACCTTGTTAATGGGTTGGATATCCTAAGTATTTTCGGCTTTATTAATGTGAAATTATACTGTTTAATACAATTCACTGTCCAAAGCTGTTGTCATCAATTAATTCATTAACGACCGAATACGTAATAAGTCCTGTACAAACTATTGGATATAACGCTATAGTCTGTAACTTTACAATAAGCGCTTCAAAGTCCCAGATATTTCCCTCACTGCCATCTGTAACTATGGCAACAACAGTCGAGAATGGACATAACTTTTCCCCCCACTTCGTTTTATTTTCATAAACAAACTTCTAACGAAAACAAAATTTTGAGTTCCACAATCATCGTTGGTTTTTTTTTTTTTTTTTTATTGTTGCATAATTAAAATATTGTTTAAAAACGGTACAACATTTTATAAGTATTGTTAACTAGCAATTAAAAACATTTAATTTTCTTACTCTTTTATATAACATAATTAAACGGAACAAAACAACTCATTGGAACTTTTTAAATTAAATAAATCTGTACACGCATAGGTATTATATTAATATTTTATAAGGATATGTTTCAATAATTTACATACTTTCATTTAAAAAAATTATCATTTTGAAAAATGGAAACACATTATTTATAGACATTTAAAATAGAATTTACATTTAACATAAAGCACGTACAAACGCAAAGGAATTCAGATCTCAACTGAAATGTTTAAAATAAATGCAGTGGTGGTGGTACGTACGTCACTACCATGGTAAACGACGGAGGAAAAACAAAAATGAGCGAGCTTGGCAGGCCAATTCTTAAGTTTCAAGTAAGATCCCTTGTCTTGGGGAGATCCCTTATTCAACCAATGCTTATTCTCTTTTCCCTTCCTCTTTTCTTGAATTAGATCCCAAGTAAACATTGTAATAATTATTACAACAGTCTTGGTTACTTTTAAATTGACGAGTGTTTCGATCACGTTCGCCAAATATGCGCCCCTATCCAATAAAATCAACAATAAGCCACCTATCATGGATCATGCATTTAAACCGACTAATAAGTTGATTTGCTAATTTGAGTATACAACTATATAAGACCTGCTAGTTACAGACCACTTAATTCTATGTCATTATCCAAATGAGAACCTCAGGAGGATTCTACAGTTAGTCATGCCTTTTGAAATCGATCAGCTATTCCTAAATTTATCCTAAACGCTTCAGCATGGCCGAATTTGGCTCTTGCGCCATAGATCAACATTCACGTAATTTGTAGTACTTTTTAATATAAACCCTCTAGTTAAAGACTTTTGAACTATGCTTTAACATTTTAAGTGCTGTAAGTGATTTCATTGTGTTATTTCTGGAAACATGTGTCTTGATATTTCAATATTTTAATTGTATTTTTAAGTGAATAATGTTTTCTGATTTATGTTGTCTTTTCTGCTAATTTTACAGATGGCGCTAGGTCACTGATAAAAGATTAGATCTAAGAAAATGGAACGCCCCTTTCGGTAGCTTAGAACTTGTTTGGTTTCGTGTTGGGTTGTTGAGTTCAGGAATATTTAATATTGCTCAGTCGGTAATTTTAAGTTACATAATAAAACAATGATGTATAGAAGTATTTGTGAGTTATTCTTGGAGTGATTTTCGTAACCATCGCCAACATTTAGTTGTCTGTTTAGGCCGCTGAGTTCGAATTATACTGGTGTTCAAAATTAAGAGAATTTTCCGATTTGGTCAAATATCTCTAGAACTACTGGACAGATTTTAATGAAATTTCGTGTGTACATAGAGTTGATATAGTACAAAAATAACATTTAAATTACAAACGCATTATCGTGCGTAAAAATCCTAGAAGTCACAAGATATGATACAGCAATTGCAGAATTGAACACAAAAAAATGGGTTAATAGGGGTTATGGTCGCCTCTTACCGATAAATAGGCCTCGCAACGTGATTTTATGCTGGAAATACTGGAGTTTATGAGTTCTATGGCAATTGGACCTACTCTGTCAGCAACGCTGCTTTCAGGTCCTGGATGGTTCTCGGAAGGGGCTTGCGTATTGCAATTGTCATCTCCAGAGCGTCCCATGCATGCTCTATAGGATTGAAGTCTGGAGATATGGCTAGCCAATATACATCTCGAGAATATCCTCACTTTCCAGAAATTCGACGACCAGATGAGCTCTATGTGACCTCGCGTTGTCATCCATTAAAATGAAATCAGGACCAATGGAATACTGAAAAGGTGGATATAGGGCTCCAAGATATCTTCCCTATACCTCTCAAAAGTCGCAGTGTGTCTTCCAAAGGCATCGAGGAGTGTGTGGTCATCCAAAATTATGCCTACATAGACCATCAAGCTTCTGCTGCTGTAATGGTCGATTTCTTGGACATTGGAAAGCAGGTAGCGGGTTCCTGGTTTTGTCCATATGAAAATATGGCAAAAACCACTGGTTAGGCTAAACTGGGACTCATCAATGAAGAGAACGATCACTCATTGATTGGTAACTCGGAAAATTAAAATTACTTTTGCTTTTAGTGAACGGAGATATTTTTGCCCCAACACCATGAGAGGACATTAAGAACTAGTAGATTCCTATGTAAACAGTAGATTCCAATATTTCACGTAAATCAATTAATCGACTGCATACAGAAAAAGAAATGTCATTTTGCTTAAGACTTAAAATGACTTCAAATATTTCATATTAGTAAAAAGAGGGTCTTTCAAAGTCCTCAGGAAATACTAGAGATGGCGCTCGAAGCATCGAAAATGATTTGTTTCTTTTAAGTATCATGCTCCACTAGACAGCTGTCTAAGTCTCAGTTACTCGTATTCGGGATCATGACATCATTCTTCGACATAACCTTTCCACCCGATCAGACCATCTTCGCCTTTTTTTGAATAGATTCACCGGAAACAACCCAATGTTTTGATTTTTGCTTGATTTCCGGTGCATGGTGCTAAATTCAGGTCTCCTGATGATGACAATTCGATGTGGCAGCAAATGTCTATCAAATCGAAACTAACTTATGAATCAATGTCAAATTCATTTCGGCTCCATTAAACAGATGGCAACATTAAGATAAATTTTTATTACCATAGGGTGTTGCCATCTGTCTTCAAATACTAGTATTTTTTTACCACTGATATACTTGTTTTATAATTGGAGATATATCAGCTTTCTCCGCACTTTTATTGCTCTTATATCTCTCTCCTACCTTTACAATCGAATGTCACCTAGTCCTGTGATATCCACTGACGATGATGATTACAATTACGATTCAACCTCCGATACGAAAACCGATATCTTCATACTCGCCACATCGCGAGGCAACCTTCAAACTATTGGAATTATAACAGGGGGTGGTCCAGAGATTCGATCGTGTAGCAGATACTGAGATTCTCACGGGTTGGAAGGAAGGAAGGAATAGCTATTATCGGAGATCGTCACTCACGCTTCTACGGAAACGGGGTAAAAGTTTTTGGGGAATGGTAAGTGAGTGGAAAAGGAGGCCTTCACTTGCAGAGAATGGCTTAACATCCCAATATAACTTTTTATTCTTTTATTTTGGGAATCATTTACACACATAATTCTCTCTCGTTCGCTTAATGTGCACTTTCAAAAGATCCAAAAATGTCCGCTCTATTTTTTGTAGTTTTAGTGAATTATTTATGACGTTTATCAATTCTATGGGAAGCTTATTGAAAATTACGCAATTTCGGGAATTAGTTCATTCCTCTGCACCAAAAGGCTAAGTAAATCCTTCATTAAATCCATTTTTAAAGTATGCACCTACTCAAAAATCACCGTTTTCGTAAAAATTTTAGAAAGCTGCTTTATTACTTTTTATTAAAGCCCACATATTTACGATTTCAAAAATAGTATGCATTTGTTTCTAGGGTAATTTGTTAATACATTAATGTAGGTATATAATTTTTTGAGACACATTTAAATATTTTATTTGCATTTTCTGTAAAACTACGATTATAACTTTTTTTTATTACGGAAAATCTCGTTTCTTAAAAAATATTTCATACATTCAAATGGGATTTTTCCACTTTGTTCTGTATATCTCTAGGTATGTTTTAAACCTCAATCGTGGCATTCCAGTATATAACGATTTATTTTGCAGCTATTTTTATTTAAAAAAAGGATATGCTTTTTTGTAAAATCGTGTTGTGTTTTTAAGCTTTGGTATAATGCAGTAAATTTAAGAGATAACTGCATTTTTTCTGTTTCACAACACAGATATATGTATTTTTAATGTATTGTTGAAACAAAAAGTGAAATATATTAATTAGAATTTGTTACATGAGATTTAGCGTAAATGTCAATTTTGGCTAAATTTTAACAAAATACGTTCATTAAGAAATAAATTAAAAAATAAAGTTCATTGAAATGACTTTTGAATTTACAATGTTCTATCCCATTGTTATTAAAAACATAAGTGTTTCACAAAAATTTCTTTTTTTAAAAAAAAAAGTGTTGCAAAGGTAAGTATATACCTTAAGTGATAATTAGTATCGAGGTCAATCCATCAATACAGGTATAAAGATAAAAAAAAATGTAAGAGAAGTAAAAGTATTCCTTTGCGGATTTTTCACATCATCACGGAGAAAACTATAGACTTATGAAATGAATGAAGTATTACAATAACAAATTTACCTTATATTTCCCGTTTAAGGCCTTCCCATTATTTATTTTGGTCGTCATCCTCAATAATTTAAATCGACTTAACGCATCAACAAATTCATAATTCAATGAAGAAACTACAGAAATGAAATAAATCACTTTATTAATAAGGATTTTAATTAATGCACACTCTTAAGGGGACTTAGTACCTTACGAAATCAAAAATAGAACATTTTGACAAACTTTTTTCAATTCTTCATAAAACAACAAGTTTTGCTCATTTCAGTATGAAACTTTGCCAGTTTGTGTAATAAAGTGCATAGTTTAAAATATTGGGTCAAGTTTTGCTATTAAATTAATATATTTTCTTATACAACATGAAATATGCGTACAAAAATTTGAAAAATAAATTAGCTTACCTTACGTTATCCACAAGATAACTTTTTAAAGATGTACAGTAGAACCATAATTCTTATACCAAATTAAAGCTAGATAATGACCTTATTCTGTAAACCTCAAATTTTAAATTTACCTTACATTAAAAAAAATTGAAAAATTAAAAAAATTATCAAGTTTGTATTTAGTAACTTTTTTTTCATGAATCATGTTATAAAATAAAATTTAATCATCCTATTAACAAAATTGAGGTTCACAGAATAAAAATTTACAAGTACAACACTCATGTAAAATTTTAAAGCTCTGCATGCAAAAGAATGTTTTTAATCCTGTGGGAAAGTGTGAAAATAGCAAACTGAGAAAAAGAGGTTTGTTTCCATTGCATTACATAGAACAAGCCACTTTAGACATTTACATTTTTTGTTGCACTGGGCGTAATAATTGTCGGATTTTGATGCGGTTTGTTTTAAAATGCTCCTAACATTCAGTACTATTTTTTAAAATCAAATTTGAAAAATCGAACTTTTGAAGGTGCAAAGGTACTAAGTCCCCTTAATGTTCCCTTTCTCTCAACGCACCTCAGTCACAACTTAAAATTAAACATTAAATTCCAGCTTACTGTCAAGGAATAAGCAAATTTTCAAGTACAAAAAGTTTAGAGCAAGCCTGGCCAATCCTCGGCCAGAGTGTGGCGCACCCGGTGGTAACCTGCTGAGGGTGAAACTGGGTCATCTGTGCAAAAATCTAAACTTTTATTGTACATAAAAGTACCAAAAAAACATTCTCCAATGAGTTGTTTGTAACATTACCATTGGAATATCGGTACGCTGACTCAACTATCGTCACAATTTTTCTTTTGTATTCTTTTTCAGTTACACAAATACAAAGTTGAGCTCATTTTGAAAAGCGAGAGCGGACGTGCATGAGTTGGTGATATATAATGTATACCTAAAACTTAAATCTAACAAAGAGCGAAAGCGTGCATTTCTGGACGATGGGATGGAATGCGTCGCGTGCATCATACGAAATAGCAGCTGCCAGTCCAATATAAACCAGGCTAACTCTGAAACAAGTTTAAAATATTTGACCCAGAAACACACAGTTCCAGACAAATTGACAGCTCTGTGTCTTTTGATCGCTAAAAATTTAACATTAGCATTATATTGAATTTCAGGGCGAATTTTTAAAATTATATTCCGAACAAATTCATTTTAATTTAATTAAATAAAGTATAACTACAAACAATCAAGAGTAAATAACAAATAATAAATGTAACAAATAGTTAAGAGTAATTTTTCTTGATTTCTCTAATGCGGATCTGGAATATTAGCCGAAAACTGCGATTCGAGAAGAGAAAATAGTAATAGTTTTTAACGCTAGAATTTTTTAACTACTTTAAAATAGCCAAAATTAAAAAGGAGTTAAAAAGGAGTCTCTCTCTCTCTCTCTCTCTCTCACACACACACACACTTATATATATATATAATGCGGCCCACCAAAATAAAATGCGTTTCCAAAGCGGCCCGCAAAGTCTTTTGTGTTGGACAGGCCTGATTTAGAGCCTATCATAATATACGCTAACCAAAAAGGACTTCGAATCCATATTTTTAACCACAAAAGATATCGAATTGAAATCAATTAGATTTCTAACATACAAGAGTTTATCGACAACCTAATATAATTTATTCACCAACACATTCAATTTTATTTCGCTTATATATCACTATTCCCAAATCAAATTACTGCATTTATTACTTCCGTCAAATTGGCCTAGAAAACTTTTCATTTCATTGGGTCGAGGTTTCGTTTTATGAAATTCCAGTCCACAAGATTAGTTACGAGAAAAATACGAAAATCTCAACAATACTATATTATATTTTTCTTAATCAGCAAAAGTATTTTTTCATATTTAAAAAAAATGAAAAGCGTTAATAATTTCAATATGTACTGAATCGTTAAAAAGTAATATTATTTCAATTGCGTCGAATACGGCATAACTTATTTAATATTGTGAAATACATGCACTTCTATTTCTTCTCTCTTTCTCTCTCTCTCTGTATGTATGTATATAGTAGATAATTATTAAAATATAAAAAAGAATTAAAAAAGGAATATGCAAAAATAGGAGGAAAAGAATTAGTTATTTTATTCCAAAACGGTAAAAAATTAGTGAAATTTTGAAAAACGAAACTTTTAAACATACAAAATTAAAAAAAAATATTTTTTTAAATAAGAATTACAAATTAAAATTATAAAGAGTATGAGTTTCTAATAATATCGTGAAAACATTTGATTTAAACAGTTACTGAATACAAGTATTATCATTGTCACCTTAGAAAAATGCTAAATATACTGCAAAATTGTAAAGAAAGCTCGTAATAGTTTTATTCAATTATTAATAATATATCAAAACACACACATACAATATATGTGTATATATATATATATATATATATATATATATATATATATATATAT
>BMAW01043836.1:278810-338597 GCA_019974015.1 Nephila pilipes | reverse complement strand
CCAATTGTCAAGCGAGGTCACCAACATTCTCTGGTAGATGCAGACATACTCGATTGGAGAGAGATCTGGCAATCTGGCTGTCTAAGGAAGTGTTTGACAAGCTGTAAGACAGTTCATAGCAACACGTGTCGTATGTGGTCTAGCATTATCTGGCTGAAAAATAAGGCCAGGGTACTGCAAAAGGGACGGTAGCAAAACAGGTCTCAGAATGTCGTCGATGTACCGTTGTGCTATAAATGTGCCTCTAATGACGATTAAGGGGGTCCGACTATCAAGGGACGGTCTTGAATATTGCGCTTGAATCCTGCGGCGAGGTATTTTTTGAGTCGTTGAAAGATATCCTAAATCGCATTGCAACAGAAAATTTGACTCTAAAGTAAATCCAATATGATAAGCAAATGATCATTGTACTGCTGAAAAATGATTTAATAAAATATGTGATACATTAAGAACGCGGTTGTTACGTACACGTTTCGAATTTTAATTAATTACACACAACTCAAACAAAAAAAAAAAAAGGAAAAAAAAGAACGAAAGAAAGAAAACGGGAAAGGGCGCTCGCTGCTCTATTCAAAATTTACGAAACGAAAAAAGTTCTAGTTTTAAGGACGCCATTCTTTCTTTCTGATACCAGTGCAGATTTCGCATTTAACCTGTTACAAATTATGAAAGCTTGATGACTTCTTTTATAGTTTTTCTGAGTTTCAGAATCCAATCGTTTTCTTTGATTTTGTATAAAAGCATTGAAAACTCTGGTATGTCCTAGATGTACTTGTTTATAAATAATTAGGACTCTTAGAACTGAATAATTGGATGAAAGTGTAATAAATAAAAGTCTTTGGTCTTTAGTGTTAAAATTCCATTCATATCTTTGATTATTTGCGAAAAACTTAATCTCTTGTGAGTCTGATTAATAAATATAATATAATAAGTTATACCTTTTTCAATAATGTGTGTGCAGCTCTTTTGATTTCGTCAGACTTTTTAAATATCCTATTATTCTTTGATCTTTTGTTTTCTTCAGGTTTTTTAAAACTATTGTTATCTAAGCCGTAATTCTTACAAGTCTAACATATAACGAATATCAACGGTAATATTTTTCTTAACTAGTATAGTAGTTGAAGTTTTTTTCCCCTCTGAGTTGACCACTTCCATATCAGGAAATTACTCTGATTTTGGCCAATCTTCACACACACTCTTGGGTTTCTAAACCAAGATCAACATTCCCTGAAACGTTTCTTTATGAGAGTTCTCACCGAAGGGAGAGAGGCAGCGTTCTGAATTGCAGGAACATGTCTCCAGTTTTCCTTAGATGACATACTCTATATTTCTTATCCTCTATTAGCAACGAACGTTGCCTACTGGCCTTCGATTTTTATCCAGTGGAGAACATCCATAGAATCAGACCAATAAGTAGTGGCAACATTTTCCTTACTACAATCCTTCTTTACTAAATCATCTATTCTTGCTTCAATGGTATAAGATAATAAGTCCAATATGGGGATTGAAATTTCTTTCAAATTTGTAACATTTGATCTCGCCTGAATTGATTGACAGATCACAATCTCTTTCTACTCTGAAGAAAACTCAAGCAGCGTAGGACAACTTTGAAACATCACAGAAAACTTGTAAAGATAGGTTAGCATCTTTAAGGTCGATAGTCTTCGTGGAATTTTAATGTCTTCTAGTTGTAAAGTTGATTCTTCTAAGTTTCAAACTTTTTCTCTATTTCTATCGCCAGTTTAAAGTCCTTTGAAGCTGCTATCTGCCAACTCTTGTAGAAATCATTTGGGGATTAGAGTGGTAGGGAATATGATTCCAACTGAATCAAAAATTTGATGCAATAATATAAGTATTTTCCTTTTTGTAATTTCTTTTAATACTACTTCCAATAAGGGATGGAAAAGACTACTTCATTTACATTCCACAAAATTCGAAATGCTTGCACTTCTCATAGATCACATGCTTGTTGATCATTTTCACAGTCGAAATTTGATTCTCCCATATCATTATGCCGCAAGCTACGTAAATCGAATTTTTCCAATTCAAATAGTTCTTTTGAATATCGTTGTAAAGACTTAAATTCTTCGAATAAGTCTGCATTCGCCACGCAGTTATCGATATACACTGAGCCTTTTAATTTTTCAGCAACGTTTTTTAAATACTTAAGAGCTTGCTTCAAGTGATAGTTTTATACTGTACTTAATAAAAATAAACTAAACAAATTCCAAAAATAACTCGACAATGTTTATAGATAACAACCTTTTCTGAGTAACCACCAGCCCACCACAAGAAATGTAGAAATTTCAAGTTATTTTCTTGTAAAAAAATTTGTAGGAAGGCTTTTCGAATATCAGATACGATTCCTATTTTTCCTAAATGAAACCAATTCAAAATTTAAAAATCATTTCAGTTCAATTGGCCCCATTTCTAGTTCAACAAATAAAATTTTCCATGTCGAGTTTATCATTCAGAAACTAAGCGAATCGTTAAAGTAGAGGTCTCTTTGAACACATATCTGTGTGGAAGATAATAACTTTCCCACTTTCGTTAGGTTCATGAGCGACCTTTTTAACGATGCCCTTCTTTCCCTGTCAAAAAAAAAAAAAAAAAAAATCTGTTCATAAGCAGATAGTCTGCCTATAAATTTTAAAAATTTCACAGTATTCTCCAATTTTTTTCAGCTAAGTTTAACTGGTTTCCAAGTTTTGTATTACAATCTATCAAAGGAAATCTCACATATTTACTTTCATCATTTCGTAATCCGTATTCTCAAAATGTTTCAAAGAAAGTTCTTGTAATTCTTATTTAGATCTCTTTTCATTGGGATCTTTTATGCAAAATGAATCCAATTCCCATAGATGTGATATTTCTCCATCTTTCATCGGGATCTCTTAAGCAGAGGGTGACCAAGCAGTGAATTTCCTGACTTAATTCAGTACAATTTCCCTATAACAGTCTATCTTAAATGTTTATTAAGAGCTGTAAAAACATCAGAAAATTGTTTAATCTCACTAGTAAATAATTTTTCTACAATGCCAGATCCCAATAAAATATATATTTCATCACAATTTTTTTTAAAAAGGCAAAGTTTGTTATTTACTGAAGAATCGGCTATTATTATATTGAGCTCTGCTAATTTCTGTAAAATGTGAAAATCATCAATTCTAGAGATTCCTAAGCAAATATTTTTCTGATCATTCACTTTCGTAATAAAACTGAATTTTATATATATATATATATATATATATATATATATAATTATAGCTACAAAAGTTGAATAAATACCTATCAAAAACATCGGTCATCTTGTTTTCTCCAAAAAGTAAATGAGTTATAGTTTCCATTCCACTGCTTTTCAAACCTATGATTTTTCCAACACATTTAGAAATGTAATTTTTTTGGCTTCCAGAGTTCAATAATTCCCTCATCAATTGTTTACATTTCCCAGTTTCCAATTAAACTGTCAATGCTTGCAAGAAAACTCCTCTTCTGCTTAGATATGTTATATCTGTGTGTGTTTGTTCTGGACACTGTCTCTATCTCTTCGTTTCTTTCCTTTTTTTATTGTTTAAAATAAAAACAAAACAAAAAAATCTGAGATGTAATCCAGAATAAAATTTATATTTTGTTTTATTCACTGGGCAATTACTCCATAAATACTTTGCGTCTTTTAAATAATTGAAATAAAGGCCTTTTCACAATAAAAAAAAAATATTTCTCAAAGAAAGATTCCTAGTGAATTTGCAATCGTTCGAACTATGAGTCATGAAATCACACAATTTACAAGTGTTTTTTTTTTTTTTTTTTTTGTCTGTTTTCTATCTAACTGGTGGTCTTTCACAGTTCGCTAGCAAAAAGAAAAATATTTTAATTTTGTTTATAATTTGAGCTTCGCTCGCGGAAATGTTCGATTTCCTATATTTTCTACGATTACATAATTAAAAAAAAAACGGTTTATATGTAGTTTGCTCACGCGCTGCTAAGAAACTCATCTACACGTTCCAAAACTGAAGAACGATGAAAGCTCAGTCTATTGGGAGGGGTGAATGGGTGTTACGACAGGACAGACAAGTCATACGGAGCGGAAATAAAAACGAGTAGTTTTCTTATTAAAGAAAAATGACACACTTAACTATTTTAATGCTTCCTCCCTATTTTGCTTTAATTTTGTTTCATTTACTTATATTTGTGTTTTGACAACTATCTTGAAGTTGGAAAATGACGCCGCTGGGTAATAAATTCCCCCTTCTAGACATGAACAATAAGAAAGTATTTTCATTGTTTCAATAAATAGCCATTCTTTAAGTAAGAGAGCTTTTTTACTCTTCCTTTTTCTCTCATAATTTCAAGAAATCCGTTTCTACTACTTCAACTTTTTTTTATCCCATCACTTTGATTTATAAAATATCAACAATAGTAGTGAAATATCTTCGACGAACTCTGAAAAAGAGCTATTCCAAGTTTTGTACAGTAATTAAGTACATAAAAATATAAATTTTTATAAAAGTTAAAACATTCTCAAAACAAGTTTCTCACTCAAAAGTCAATGCGATTAAGCCTATTTTTTAATAAATTCTGATTTTTTTTTTTTTTGTAAATTTTAAAGGAATAAATAACATTCTTCATTACTAAAGAATTTATTCGTTATTTCATTTTTCTAGTCAGATAGCCCTTTTTTTAATAGCTTTTGAATGCGTTGCATAACAATTTCAGAAACTATTATGAATAAGTCATTTTTTCATTAATATACACCCCATAACAACAAAAAAAGACGCAGCAGGAAGGAGTTGCCCGATTGTAATGAAATTTCATATGCACAGATAATTGGATCGAACGTGCAAATTATTGAAATTTGGTGTCCAATGAATGAATAGTGGGAGCTACAGCGCATCGGAACTGCGCACTCAGCAGGTGTATATAAGAAGCGATTCTCAATCTGATGGTCAAATTTTCTGTTGCATTGCGATTTAGGATATCTTTCAACGACTCAAAAAATACCTCGCAGCAGGATTCAAGCTCAATATTCAAGACCGTTTGAAAGCGGTCGTATCATTGGGTTGAAAGAGGCGGGTTGGGCAAATCGGAGAATCGCTCGACATATGGGTCGAAGCGAGGCGGCGATTAGCAGATGCTGGCAAGATGGGTGGATTGGTGACAGATTTCAGCGTCATGATGGTAGCTGTCGACCTAGGGCCATAGCAGATCGGGAGGCAGAGTGATTGTCAAATCAGTTATCACAGCGCCATATTCATCGTTATCAACCATCAGACGTGCGACCAGCACATGAGTGTCCACCATGACCATTCACAGATAGTTGATAGAGCGAAATCTACGCTCGTATCGACCGCTACGCCACCAGCCTCTCCCGCCTGCGCACTGTCAAGCCAGATTACAGTGGTGCTTGGCTCGATGAAGTTGGAATGATGCTGACTGGGGACGTATAGTGTTTGGCGACGAATCCCATTTTCAACTGTGTCCTGGAGATCATGAAAGACATGTTTGGAGATGCCTAGAGCAGTGTGCCGAATCTGCTTTCACTATAGCACCCCACACAGGCCCTTAACCTGGAGTTATGGGCTGGGGTGCCCTTTCCCTTGATAGTCGGACCCCCTTAATCGTCATTAGAGGCACATTTATAGCACAACGGTACATCGACGATATTCTGAGACCTGTTTTGCTACCGTCCCTTTTGCAGTACCCTGGCCTTATTTTTCAGCCAGATAATGCCAGACCACATACGACACGTGTTGCTATGAACTGTCTTACAGCTTGTCAAACACTTCCTTAGACAGCCAGATTGCCAGATCTCTCTCCAATCGAGCATGTCTGCATCTACCAGAGAATGTTGGTGACCTCTTTATGAAATTGGAGCAAATTTGGCTGAAATATCCCAGGAGACCATCAGGAGCTTTTCACTTATGCCTACGGTCGTGGTAGCTTGCATCCAGATCAGAGGTGGGGTCAACATTCTATTGAGCTCGTTATTTGTAAACTATGTAGAAATAAATCGTTCTAAATTTTTTTAATCTATTCTGTACATAATTTTCATATCCGCCAGTTTTTGTCTCCATCGGACAACTCCTTCTAGTGAATCGGTGTTTTTTTTTTTTTTGTTAGAGTGTACTTTTTTCATAAACATTAAAATAAAAATTAAATTCTTCTTCTTTGGTATTTGTGGGTAAATTTGTTGGTTCGAAACAACAAATTCTTAATAAATGTAACTTCTGTTATTAGAATTCTTCAAGATATAGTTTTGAAAAGAATGCCATTTTTTAGTAAATTCTATGCTCGAGCTTCTTCTAAAGCACTGGTGGTTTTTTTTTATTATAGAGTATATATATACAACGGCTTTGCATAAAAACTGAGATTAAAATCATAAAAAAAATTAAGAAATATATTAACAGCAAAAAAATAAAACATTTAAAAAAAAAAAAAAAAAATACAATCTCTCAGATGATATATAACGATCCCATCGTTGAAACCACTTTTCCAAAAAAAAGTAGAGAAGATTTTTTCTGGAAGGTGCTTCAAAGAACCCTTCCTTGTTAAAAAAAACGTCTGAATCTGTGTCAAACTTTCAGCCACAGATGTGCCTTTAACGTCTGAAACAGCCAGAAATCACATGGTGCTAGATCTGGATTATAAAGGGGATGTGGCATGATTTTAATATTGGGTTTACCAAGATATTGTTGAACAGAAGTAGCGACATGCGTATGTGATGTAATGTCCAATTCCCTTTAGTTCATAACGTTTTCTCGTTATGTGTTCTCGCAAAATTTGCATAACTGAAACATAATATTCACCGTTCACAGTAGTTTGTTTGGAGGCACAGCACGCTGATAGATTACACCTTTATGATCAACGAAAATAATCATTATGATTTTCCCACCAGATTTTTTTTTTTTTTGGAGGCTAACTCTGAATCACTCATCTTCATTTCTGTAGGGTAAATAAACATAGTTCTTTAAACAAGTACGAAGCTTGGAAAATAAAATTTTCTGCTTCGTTTAGAATATTTATAACTATTCAATTAACATTCTGAAAAAATCGCCTACACTTTTAATTTTTAGTTTCATGGTGTTGCTACTATGTAAAAAAATAACTTTAAGTTTTTATGGAATGCCCTTTGTGTATATATATATATATTAGTTGGCTGTTGGGGCGAATTTTCTTACGCAGTGTCATTTCTATCGTGGATTTCAGGAGCATGGCGTCGTACAGTAATTAGGAAAAGACCATGCCTTCTGAAATCCAAGGTAGTAATGACACTGCGTTAGAAAATTCGCGCTTTATGCTTTCCATTACAGTGTCGTCTAGCGGTTTACCGCTTGCTCTCCACCTGTGCATTGTATGATAACTTTCAATGCATGAAACTTTCATACTATCACTGTAATCCTGCCCCCGAAAAATTATCTTACACGACATAAATGAAAAGACTAAAATCTTCCTCCTTTCTTTTCTTTCAATCTTTCTTTTTTTTTTTTTTTTTTTTTTTTTTTTTTTGCACTAAATGCGCCAAGAGTATTACAATATGGCTGAATATATTCAACGTACACTTAAAAACCAATTTATTTCAAATATCAACCTACAATCATGCACAACTGTTCTCGTCATAATCGCAACTAAATATATATGTTTCTCTAAGCTTAAAGTTTTTGAATTGAAAGAAATAAAAAAAAAAGAAGAAGAAGAAGAAAATTTAACAACTTCGATTCATATGACGGGGTAGAATGCACATTTTAATGAATTTTTTGGATCTGAAATCTCTCCAAGGGCCGAACATCAAGTTTACATTTATTTTGTTTTCTGAAAGTAATACAGAATATGAGATTGGCGAATGCCGATCCATCCGTATTTTTCAGATTATTCTAAAATTTGAAACATGTTGAGCTTTGTTCCAATGAATTGAAAAAAAAAAAGCCTTTATTAGAAGTTATTAAATGTATTATTTATTTGTTGGTCAAAATTTAATTCGATTTAGTTCATACCCTACACCATCATTGTTTACATGGAGGTTCTGCCAGTGGTCGCTCCACATTTCGAGGAGTATCAGTTGATAAAAGTGTGTAACATTTGATAAGCTATCTGATAAGTAAAAAGTGTGACGTGGACTGTGATTTACCTAATGAAATTTTTCATAGTAATGTGTGTCACTGGTTTGTAGTCTTATTTGAAGTTGTCCATTGTTGTAGAATGCGAGATAGGAAGTGTCTTCAAAAACCTCAGATTTTATTGCCTAACTGAAAAATAAATTCTTTCCAAATAGGCACTACAAATATCTAAAAATTAGCCTGAAGACATTGTTAAACAGAAAGCAAAAACTGCAAAACCTGAATGTTTCCGAATGAGAGAAGAATACGAGCAACTCTTCCTTTTTATTCCTTAAGCAAGAAAGTAAAAGTAAATTATTCTCAATTCTGCTTCGAGAATTGATTATAAAATAAGATTAATTGTGTACATAATCAATCCAAGTTATGAAACTACATAAAAAACACATAATTAATCCAAGTTATAAAAGTATAATTTCAATTTGTATCAAAACTGTTTTCGATTATTATGAAATAGTTTTTAATTACATATTTTGTATTTCATCATGGCGCAGTGTTGTCAAGAGATACCACACCATGCCATGTGAAGACCTCAATAGTTAGATTGAACATGTCCAATGGGTCTTTAGAGGAAGCTGAGTCCACGGTTAGGTTGAAACATCGCCGACCACCCCTGCTGTTTGGTTGAAGTGTTAAAACAATCATGTTAAGCAATGATAGTGCTCAAGCAATTCTCCTGACAACGCAAAGCTCTTTTTTTTCCATTCAGACGAACGTTGATTACACAATCGTCAAAAAGCGTCTTTTTTAAATATGTCAGAACAGAAGGAGTTTTCTTCGAAGTTGAAAACTGATAGGCGTCTCTGTGTCGTTTAATTAAACTCGAAAAGATAAAAACGATAAGGTGAAAGATAGATATATCTTTTCTGAGATTAGATATCCCTTGAACATCCTTCGGAATTTATTTGAAATAAGGTGAATGAAATCGAATGCAAATTCGTGAAATATTTTTTTTGATTCTCAGAGTTTATGACAGGTAGAAAAATCTCTGAGTGCATGATGATGTAAATCTGTCGTATAAGATAATCGTATAAAATAAACCTTTATCATCGAATGAAAATGAAGCTGTTTTATTTTCTTTTATTGCATAAGTGTTCAAGCATATCAAGAAAGCAAACAATAGTAATTAGGAAACAGTAATTAGGAAAAGACCATTAAAAGTATGGAATATTCAAAAAAGTATGGACGCCAGTAAATAATTTATCATACTTCAAAAAGCATATCCGTTTATTTTAAAATGCGTTTGGTACACTTTATATTCTTATTAAAAAAATCACCACGGCCATACGCATTTACAATATATATATATATATATATATATATATATATGTTGCTACTCAGGCGATACCAGCGCCACTCTCTGTACCCGGATGTAAGCGGGAGAAGGAGCGCACTTCCCTTTTGTCCCCAGCAGCGCGCACCTAGTCATTAAATCTCCTTAAACAAAAACGTCTCTTTTTACGTGACCCCTAGGGGTGTCACGTTTACAAAAACGTCACACCCCTAGACACCACCACCTCTGTTACATGTGGACTCGGCCGCGCAACCTTAATGGTTTTTGAACCTCTATTAAAATCAAAAGTCGTCCAAAACAAACGGCGCACTTCGAAATCGCCCAACACAATGGCGAATGCTTAATCAACGAATTCCTCCGACGCCTACTAAGAGCCAACCCTCCGCTCTGAGATCAATACTACCGTCTCCTTTGCCAAGCCAAACCAAAGATTGAGACTCAACCAAACAGTCTCTTCAGCATCGTCCAAAAGCGTTTCCGTAAAACAAAAAGACAAATTTTCCCGCCTATTCATCGCATCGAATGTAAACTCCATCTGCTTCGTATCTACAATCATCGTCGTGAAAAGTGAACAGTGGTGAACTCATCGCAAACAGATAGCTTTTTAAAAGAGAAGCCTATCTGCAATCTACATATACTCCGATATCTTCAAATCAGGTAGAATCAAACCTTTTTTCACTCAGCATGTATCGTAATACTAAGAAAGAAGATTTTATACGAACTAGGTGTTACTGTCCCAGAAAATGCTACTCTTGTATGTTTAAAAGCACTAATCGAACAAACTGACACTTTCAAAAATGAACCTGAATTGGTTAAGGATATGATTAATTTACTCGTCGAAGAACGAAAAGAAGCCGAGCAAATGGCCAAAAAACTTATTCAACTTAAAAAAGATATTGAACTCGCTAATATTAACTCCGCTATAAATTCTAATAATTCAAACAATACTACTGTAACGTTTGAAACACTGTCAACTAACCTTCTAGAAAGTCTCATTAAATCCGTTAAGACCCTTAGTATGCCAGTTCCTTGTAAACCTGAAAATTATAATTTATTTTTTCATTCACTTGAACGTGCATTTACAACCAAAAATGTTCCACAGGAATTAAAATCAGAGATCTTAATTAATATTCTCGGTGAAAAAGCTAACAGTATTTTGCTTTATATCCCCGAAAACGAATTCCAAGATTACGAGAAAGTTAAACACATTATTTTACTAGAATTCCAACCAACCGTACAAGAATGCCTAGTAAATTTCCGTAGGGCTCAACGATTGCCAAACGAATCGCCCGTACAGTTTTCGTCACGATTAACAAGTTCTTTCGAATATTATTGTCAGCTTCGTAATGCGAATGATTTTAAAACTTTGTGTGTGAATTAATGATAGCCGACAAATTATTTTCCACCCTCGATCGAGAAACGCAACAACATATCGCGTTACTTCAAAACGAATCTTGGCTTAAGCCTACTAAATTGGCTAGGAAATGCGATGTTTACTTCGTAGCAAAGCGAAAGTTGCATTTCGACAGGACACAATACCATCAACCGCCGTATGACAGTAAACAAAAATACAACCCGTCTCAGGGCTTTAATCGCTACTACTCGTGTGATAAAAAATTCAAAAATTATTCACGAAACTCTTCAGCAAATAACCCGCGCGGTGATTCTCACAGATACGAAACTCATTTAAAATCCAGACCTAATTCAAATCACGGTCCTGTTTGTAAAGTCGAAGGTAAAATGTTTAATGAATCATTACATGAAATGTAATACGAAAATATTTTTGTTAATGATAAAATCATGAAAACCTTAATCGATTCGGAAGCGAATATTATGTTTGTGATTCCACCCGAAACAAAATCCTTTGGAACTGTTCAATTAACCTGTGCTTTCGGAAATGAAATTCAAGCTCAGCTTGCTAAAATTAAATTAGCTCTTCCAAGTTTTCGTGAAAGTCCGATAATAGTAACTGCAGCTACCTGTATTAAATTGTATTGTAATTTAATAGTTCCGCCTAATATTTTTGATGATTTAAATAAAGCAGAAAAAGAAAATGCTCGGATTTCAGAAAAAAATCCTATTTCCTCTCATTCTAAAAAGAACTTTCTTTCGCATAAAAATAAAAATGATAGACAAAATAATTTGGCTTCAGAATTAGTCAGCAAAAATAAGTCGAGCTTTAAAAACTGCATATATCATGAAGTAGAAATGCATTCTACAATCCCAAATCATTCCGGCGACGGTTCAAAGCCAACCGACTCAACTTGAATAAAAATGAATTGTTAAACTCTTCAAAACAGAAATTATTATTCGATGAAAAAGAAAAGAAATATGAACTGACGTCACAACCCATATCCGATCAAACACGTTATATCACTAATTTTCAGCGAACATAAACAAATCTTATTCTGAATTGAAAATTAGGGATTGTAATTCTTTACCGGTTGATAATAAAAAAGAAACTCTCTCTTTGCTTTTTCAAAATGAGGATTGTTATTTATCGAATTCAAATGTATTTTATCCTGAAGTAGATTTATCGCATAATTTGAATGTTGATATGCGTCGCGAAGCTGAAAATCTTCTCCAATCTTACAAACCAAATAAAATTTAAAGATACAAACATACAAATGCAAAATATCTTTTCTGATAACACACCTATCACGTTACGTCCTAGCAGATTAAGTCAAGCGGAAAAAATTATCGTCGAAAACCAAATTGACCAATGACTGTCTGATGGACTAATTACCCCAAGTTCATCTAATTTTGCTGCAACTTTAGTTCTTGTCAAGAAAAAAGATCAGTCAACAAGAATTTGTGTTGATTTCCATGCTCTTAATTCTAAGACAATTAAACAAAGTTTTCCACTACCCCTCATTGAAGACATTTTTGACCAACTGCATGGGGCGATACTCTTTTCAAATCTGGACTTAAAAAACAGTTTTTTTCACACCCAAATTGATCCTGATAGTCGTAAATACACCAGCTTCATAACACATAGTAGACAATACCAATTTAATAGAGTTCCTTTTGGCTTGTGTAACTCTCCCTCAGTATTTCAAAAATACATTCAAATTGTGCTTAAAGATATCTTAAAAGATAACACTGTTATAGTATACATGGACGATATTTTAATTCCGGCAGATTCTGAATGTGAAGGGATTGCAAAGCTCAAAAAAGTATTTGATGCTACTGCTACTTATGATTTAGAGTTTAACTTTAAAAAGTGTAATTTCCTTCAGCGGAAATTAACTTTTCTTGGCCATATTATTGAAGAAAGTACTATTCGTCCTTCAACAGCTAAAACAAATGCAGTCATGAATTTTCAGACACCTAAAAACACTCAGCATGTCCAATCCTTTTTAGGACTAACAGGCTATTTTAGAAAATTTATTAAGGACTATGTATCAATCGCATGACCTTTAAGCGATCTTTTTCGAGACAAAGTTCCATTCACCTTTGGTCCAACACAAAAACAAGCTTTTATCTCTTTGAAACAAATTTTGTCTCAGGAACCTGTATTGCATCTTTATCAGCAAAACGTGCCATTACAAACACACTGCATTGAGAGGGCGAAAGGGTTTGACGCTATACTTCTACAAATGGACTCAAATCAGAACTTTCATCCAATACACTATATGAGTCGTAAAACTTCTCCTCAAGAAGAGAAATACTCCAGCTACGAGCTAGAGGTGTTAGCGATAGTTACAGCATTAAAAAAATTTCGACACTACCTCATAGGTACAAAATTTCAAATAATCACAGATTGCCAAGCATTTCAAAAAACTATGTCAAAGAAAGATTTACCACCTAGAATAGCTCTCTTCTTAGAAGACTTCAGACTAAACAAATGCAACATCTTGACGCGCTCAGTCGTTATCCAATCATGATCATACAATACAACGAGACAACACAAAAAATTAAAAAAGCACAAATTAATGATGAGTTTACATCCAGTATCAGACAACTGTTACAATCATCTTCAGCCTCTGATTATACATTAAAAAACGATGTGCTGTACAAAATTGTCAACGACCAAGAACTCTTAGTAGTTCTTCTTCTCCCTTGAAATGCTAAAACAAATCTTAACTACAACTTGAACATTCTAAAGGACATTTCGGCATCAACAAAACTGAAAATATAGTCAAACAACAATTCTTTTCCCCAAATCTGCGTAAGACTGTAGAAAATGTTATTGCAAATTGTATTCCTTGCATTCTTTCATCCAAAAAATTTGGCAAACGAGAAGGATTTTTACATCCCATGCCAAAAGGTGATAAACCACTTGATACTTACCATATTGACTTTTTGGGTCCACTCCCAAGCACCAAAAAAATTACAAATATATCTTTACTGTCATCTACGCTTTCACCAAATTTCTGTGGATTTATCCTGTAAAATCTCCTTGAGCTCACAATGCTTTAGACAAATTAAAATTACTACAAGTAACCTTTGGAAGTCCCAGACGAATAATTTCTGACAAAGGAACAGCATTCATTTCTACAGAATTTCAGAAATTTTGTCAGGATGAAGATATCGAGTTAATTTCAATCGCAACAGGTGTACCACGTGGGAACAGTCAGGTAGAAAAAATTCATGCAACGTTAATACCAGTCCTAACAAAGCTTTCACTTGAAGATCCCAATAAATGGTATAAACACGTATCATCAGTTCAACGAATAATTAACAGCTCTGTATCGATAGCCACCAAATATACACCATTTGAACTTTTAACAGGCGTCAAAGTGAAAAATAAAGATGACATCAAAATCAAAGCCATTCTCGAGAAAGAAAATTTCCTATTATCTTTACAGAATAAACAACAATTGAGAGAAGATGCCAAATCTAATATTCTGAAATTACAAGAACAAAGTAGACTACACTATAATAAACATCGCAAGGAAGCAAGAAAATACAAAGAAGGTGACAAGATTACAATCAAGAAAACCCAGTTTGGAATAGGTGTGAAATTACGACCAAAATATTTTGGCCCATATGAAGTCGTGAAAGTTCGTCCAAACGACAGGTACGATGTGAAGAAAATAGGAAGACAAGAAGGCCCAAATCTGACATCACATCTGCTGATCTGATGAAACCATAGGATAATCCTTGAGATTTTTCTTTTGAGAACTAATGACTTTATTTTTTTTCTTTATACTAAACAAAATTTGAACTTTAAAAATTTGTTTAATCTTTTTTTTTAAATTTTTTTTCTTTTCTTTTCAATTGTTAATATTTGTATAATTTTCACCTGCATATTTTCCAACCTGGTCGGGAAGTCTTTGCTTAAAAATTCATCATATCTCTCACTAATTTTTATATAGTATAATAAGGAAGGAAGTGGAAGGAAAAAAGAAAGGTGCTGCAATTTATTTCGAAAACAACTCTGGTGTGTCGGAAAAACTTATTCTTATGTGGTAAAATGCTTTTCTAATATCCCCAATCAAGCTATTTTTTTCTCTCTAAATCGCAGAAGAATATTCGAGATATGTTCAATCAGGTTAGGCCACAATGTAAGCATTGATATGATGGTTGATTTGGTAATCGAGCTGAAGGATCAAAAACTGGAAGCATTGGTGTAGTACTACTGCTTGGTTTTATCACTGGGTGATGAGATAGATATTTTCCATAATTTTGAATTTCAGATTCAGGTATTTCTTCTATGATATCTTCATCAAGCCAACTTGAAAATATGTTTTCATATTCTTGATACACGTTCATGCTTTTTAGTTTTGAAGTTGTATAATCCAGCCGTTTTTCTGCCAAATTCAAATTATCAGGCAATGGTGATTTGTCATCAGTCCAAGGCAGGCAAATTTCATATATATCATCACTATTGATCGTTACTGTTTCTAAAAAGTGTTCTTTTGTTTTGAGAGTCAACTTCTAGTTTGGACTTCTCAATAGGATCGTTGTATATTCAATCACCACAAGTTAGAGATATCAGTTTCGTTGATTCAAGCACTCAAGCATTTCAAGCACTGATAATACTGTCATTTCCAAATCTTCCTTCGACGTTTCTGCTTGTAGTATTCCTCCCATTACGTCCAGCCAAGGTGTGTTTCAATTGCTTCAAGACGCTAAGGTATTTTTTTTTTTTTTTTTGCCAGTTAGTAATTTTTCTAAAATGTAATCTCCGATAAACAATATCGATAACCTCATTTTTGTTTTTAATATCAATCAGAATAATGTCACTTTCTTCCAACTTCTTTATTCAGGAGCCTGGGCTAACAGATCAAATATTTTCACAAATTTTCTCATGATTTATTACTTCAAAATTGCAACCAAAACTTTCGTTCAAATTTCTCAATCTGGCTTTGTAGCAGTCATGTATTATTTTTTTAGTTCAATTGCTGCCAAAAAGGGATTTAATCAATTTTTCTTGGTGAAGAGGTATGTAACTAATTTTCTTGGTGACACTTCTCAAAATGTAGGATCTATGTGATGCCGAATCCAGTAGTCAACGAACAGTTTTCTCTTTTATCTTCAGATATTAGCTTAGCTTTCAACATTTGAAGAAATGCATTTGGTCTCCATTGATTAAAATTAGACATATTAACTTTATTATTAATAGCTGTTTTTTCTTCTTTCGGCGCAGGCTTATTTTGTGGTTGGAGCTTATCACACATTAATGGTACAGGTTTTCTTTGCAAATCAAACACCTTAAAAACTTTGCATCTTTTAACTGTATGCCCAGCAGCCAAACACGCGTAATAACAACGCTTGTTAGGTTTACAGAATTGGAGAACACTGATAAAAACCCGTTGCTGTATTCATGTTTTAGTTCTTTAAAGATCTGTGATTGTGGTATCTTCTCTTAAAAAATCAGTTTGAATGTAAACATTGAAGAATAATGTTCTAAAATAAATGTTGATATGCTGTTTCTTCTAAAAAAAGTCGAGTTTTCTTTGAGTGAAACTACTTTCTGTTGAGTCAGAGACTCAGAAGTATGTTCATATAATTCTCGGTAATTATTTTTGAAAACGTTTTACTTTTTAAAAGTTGAAAACTGAAGTTAAAAAACGTCAGAGATTTCGATGATGTCACCCACTACATTTGGCTACTACATTTGCCCACTACATTTGGCACCCGCGACAGGACGTATAGAAGTATTTCAATATGTTTCAGTCCTGCAAGAAAGAATATTTGATTTTTGTAGCTATAGAAATTGGAGAAAATGTGCCAACAATGGCTAAAACCTGTGATGTGAAAGCGATAATTTTAAAGAGAGACGAATACAAAGGTGATCCAGAGTTTATTAAAAAGATGTTGGAAAATACTGTTACAGACAGGAAATCGCTTGAAGAGCGATTCTGTCTGCAACAGCATTTATCAAAAATTTAATCAGGAATTTGAATTGGAAAAGTTGAAACTAAATAACTAATTGGAGTTTACGCGAATACAAACACGAGTTCAAAGCCAAGAAGTGATTAATCAACAAATTCCAGAAGCTAACAACGCCAAGAAAAAGTTCACTCTTCCTAAGCTGTAATTCCGACGTTTTGGTGATTTAAAAGATTGGTTACTTTCTTGGAGCCAATTTTAGCATAATGACAAAGATGATGATATTGCTCCTGAAAACAAGCTTCAATATTTATTTCAAGCAACTGTAGTCGGTTGTAGAGCTAAAGTATAGTAGTGGAAAGTTTTCCACCAACTGGAGAAAATTATGCAAAAGCTTTTGTCAATTTAAAAGCTTGTTTTTGAAGGGAAGATCTTTTGGTCTACATAAGAGAGCCGTTAAAGTTAATAATTTCTGTACAATTTAACCAAAAATTGTCGCCAATACTCCTTTACGATAAACTTGAATTTTTTTACAAGATCTTGAAACTCTAAGAGTTAACAATAGACAGTTGCACATCTATTTTGTATCCTGTGGATGAACCTTTTTTTGACGAAGAATTTCTAAAAGCTTGGAATAGGAGTACTTTGTCATGTTCTGCTAAAGATCCAAAGGAGCGGTTGGAAAATTAAATGTTACTCCTGGAGAGCGAGATAGAAGAAGAGGAGAGAATATACTTGGTGATGTCCGAATTTGGTTTAATGAAAAGAGAAGATGTGATAATGCCAAGGAGAACGAAATTTAATATAGAAACTCAGAGGGGCAAAATTCCTACTGCATCCATGTTACTTGCATCCACCGAAGTACCGGAAATAAAGAAACCAAAATGCATATTTTGTGATGGCAAGCATGCCAGTTCTGTGGAAGAAAAGAAGATAGTTAAGGACAAAAATTGTTGTTTCGCATGTCCTCTTCCTGACCGATGAGTTCGAAAATGTCAGAAGTTTCTAAAATGCCCTATTTGTATTAAAAACATGCCACTTTGATGTGTGATCAACTTCAGAATGTTAAGAATACAAACCAGAAAAAGAAAGATGAAGAAAATTATCCAGGTAACGATGTAAACTTGTCGAATGTTAATCTGAATCCAAAAGTATTTCTACCATTTTTTCAGACCCAGCTTCATTCTAATGATACAAAGAAAAATACTTCGTGTGCTATGTGATACCGACTCACAAAAGTCTTATATTCTAAAGAACGTTGCAGAGGAGATGAAATACCCTATTACTCGCCAAGCGACTATAAAACATTCATTATTTGGCAGTGCTTTCACAAAGAAATATAAGCATAACTGCTATAAAATAAAGTTGTAGCAGTTACATGGGAACTTTACTTGCAATTTTATAGTTTTGGATCAAGATATTATTTGTGAAAATGTATTACCAGTACAGGAAGGTCTTTGGCTGGTTGAGTTGAAAAACTTAGGTTTTGTCTTAACTGATACAAACATCTCTTGTGAATCTATATAAGTTCTAATGGGAGCAGATTTTATGGGTAATTGTCTAACAAGCAAAAGGAAAATTTTATCCTCTGGTTTAGTTGTAGTCGAAATAACACATCTTGGATGGACATTAATGGGAAAAGTTCCTACAGTAGGTAATGGAAAGCATAACTTAGCTATGACTGTAACATCATTGTTTGTGAAAGAAGCGAAAGTTTCTGATCTATGGAGAATAGATGTTAAATAAATCAAAGATCCAATGGAGAAAAAGTAAAGCAAGAAATATGCTTAAAAACTAAAGAACACTTTAAGGAAACAGTGACAGGACAGCCGTTACAAAGTTTGTTTGCCATGGGCAGAAGATTTTTATCCATTACTAGATAACTTCAGCCTCGCCAAGAAAAGGCTGGAAATGATCACTGAAAAATTATTATTTCGCCAATTATATGATAAATATGAAATGTTTTTCAGGAATGGTTAGATGAAAAAACGTTGAGGAAATTCATCCAGATGAAATAGCTTTGTATGGGAATTACTTACCTCATCGTCCTGTAATAAAAGAAAGTAGCAGTACAATTCCCATTCGACCTGTATTTCACGCATCCGCAAAGTTTCAAGGCTGTTCTTCTTTAAGTCAGCGTTTGCAATGTGGGCCAAATCTTATTGAACTGATGCCTGGTATTTTGGCGCGTTTTAGAGAGAAGAAATTTGGTGCCCCTGCTGACATTAGAAGGCCTTTTTACAAATAAGCGTTTCTAAAGAAGACAGCGATTATTTACGTTTTCTTTGGTGGAAAAAGTGTTAGGAATAGCCCTTTCCTACTTGCTTCAGTTATAGAACACCGTATCAAAGCGTTTTGGATATGAATTTAAGGATAAACTAAAACCACAGCACCGCTTATCTTTTACAATTTTCTGCCTTTCTGATAGACTCAATTTTTGTGCTGAAAAGCATTCTAAAATCATATGCTTTCCTTCACAAGAAATGCAAGACTTCTTAACTTCTGCAGTCGAAGTAGTTGTTAGTAAACCTGAAGCTGTTGGTAATCTGTTTCGTAACTGATCGAAACAATGATTTTTCTTTTTAAACGGTTTATCTTGGCTCTTTTCTAAGTCAAAACTATCTATGGCTAAATTCTTTTTCATCCTTCTACTTCCAATTTCAGTAATTCTGTTAAATTTCTAAGTCGTTCTTTAGCATCGTATTTAGAGATTGAAGTATTACTGCGATTCCAAGCCTTCAAAAAATCAGCAGGAAAATAAGATTCCTCCATTGGATATAAGATAGAAGCATTTACATCAGTTAGTAACACCTAATGTTTCTAAAGGGTATAAATAATTTTCCAGTTCATCATATAAAAATGTCAATGAAAAGTTATCCTTAGTTTGAACAGATATAATAAATTTTAATATTTCTCTTACACGTACTTCTACAAAATCTCTGCTAGAACGAGACTTTAAACTATCCATTGCTTTATCATAGTTGGCGCCGGTTGGTGCGAAACTTTCAACTACTTCTCTCGCACGAGAACCAGCGTCTGTGGCTTGGATCAAATACTGAAATTTATCCTCAGGAGCAATTTTTTTAACAACATGAACTCCAGTTTTTTTAACAACATGAACAACAGTTTGACTCCAAATGTAGGCAATCTTTAGTGTCATTGTCAAAATGTCTGAATCCTAATTTAGGTAGTGTAAATTTACGTTTTGAATTGTTCTCATCAGAAGCAAAATTAGATGCAAATAACTCACCTCGATTCTGAGCTTGAATTCTCGCTATAAAAACTTATGATCTTGTTTTGCTTTTTCTTCTTGTTGTTCTAATTTTACTCTTTCGAAATCTTTTTTTTTTTCTTTTTCAATTTGTTCTTTTAACTTCCGTTCATCGACCGCCGTCGATATATATATATATATATATATATATATATATATATATATATAAAACCACGATTTTTTTTTAAATTCTAGACTTTCGAGAATTACATTTTTCAAACCCGCTGCTGTATAATGTCTTGAGACATAGTTTCGTCAATTTCTTTTGCTACAATCTTCAAATCTTCTTTTTTTAAAATCTTTTATAGCTTGAGACATTGTCATAATTTCTAATGTCGTATTACAGGTGCTGTAAATGTTAAAGGGTACTTTTCCATTAAAGGGGACTGATTGAAATTAATGTGTGTCCTATCAAGAAATGTCCAGGCGTTAGCACATTAAAATCATTAGGATCGGTTGACATCGGTATTATAGATCTGCTTTTAAGTATGCCTTCTATTTCTGCTGTTACTGTCAAAAATCACTCAAATGTAAGCTTAATGGTACCAACAGCTCTCCTTAAATGGTGTTTAAATGATTTTACTCTCAATCCCCTTAATCCTCCAAAGTTTGGAGAACAAGGAAGAATGGATTTCCAACCTCTGCACATAAATAATTTGCTACTAGCTCAGAGGTGTTGCTCATTAGCTTATATAACTTTTTCACCGCAGAATTTACTCCATAAAGCTCTTAGCATGAAAAATACACAAACACTTTCCACTAGCGAAAAAGCTTTTTAGTTAGTAAGTAGCAGTTAATGCATTTGAAGTAAGATCAGTCACTACTTCTAAATGAATCGCCTTTTTTGAAAAACAAAAATTGAGATATACGCCTTCTAAAATGTACCCTTGAGTTGACCCTTATACTTAAATAAAAAAAAATAAGTACCATAGAGATTGATTTCGCTACTCGAGAATGGAGGACTGGGATTGACTATTTCAGCATTAAAATTCCCAGCAATTGTTCGCAGGAAATGTCCTTATTTTTGAAGCAAGTAACGCAATCATTAACAATTTTTCTTGTTACAAAATCTTTTCCTCCTATTTGACAGAATTCTTGCTTTATTCAACGCAACAAAACTTGAGGACCTAAGTGTAAATACCTTTTGTGAATGGCTTCCATTATAATTTTGGTAAGTCTATCTAGACATAGACTTAACATTAGATGGTAATAGTTTTGGATGTTTTACATTATCATTGACATATGCATTTTACAAACAACCACCTTAATTTATGATAAAACCTAAAAATATAACTTAAAATACGATAAAGTTTTGTAAAATTATAAATGAGATTTAGAAAATTTCAACAAAAATCTTTAGAATCTGCTAATAAAACCGATTGAACAGAAGGTTTCAATTCACTATTATAAATATCATTTAAAAAATTAATATAGTTAGTTGGAGGTGGAATATCTAAGTTCAAACAAGTGGGATCATGCCATCACAGAGAATTAATCAATAAATAGTAGCTGATGTACCACGCGATATGATGTCGGAAGGATTACTGGAAGATGGAATAATTCTCCAATCAAAGTCAGGACACAATGAGTTTATCAATTATTCTGTTGAACACAAAAGTTTTGAGTCCAAAAAACAGTGCAGATCTATAGAGATAGCGTCTGGGAGATGGGTATATTTGGAAATATTTTGGCTCTTGTGATTACTGGACTGATAAAACCCAAGGGATCAAACAGTCTAGCGATGGTGGAAAGGACTTAATGTCTAGTAAGGCCTTTTGATAGTTGTTCTGTAACTTTAAAGCAAAAATAATCGGTTTTGGGTCACCACAGCATGCCAAATGTGAGTAGATCTGGTAAAAAGGTATATTCTTCAGTTTTGTTGTCATTCAACAAATAAGGATGATTATATAACCATTTATGTAACTGCCTATCCCCTATTTGCAAAAACTGAATAAGTTGAAAATGTACTTCTTCTTCTTCTTCTTCCTTTACTTCTTCTAAGTTGTCTGAACTTGACAAAATAACATCGTCATATGTATCATTAATCACCACGAAAGATGCACAAGGAAACTTCTTCTCATTTTCAGCAAATGTCTTTAGTGTTCTTGTTGCCAAAAAATGGTGCACAAGGTGAAAGTCTGTAAGCTTCCACGGAAGCAAAAGGACTTTGTTTCTACTATATTTTTGTAAATTTCTGTCCGATTCATTTATAAGAATATACTTATGTATCTTTTTGATATCCCCACTGAAAGCCTGTTTATGCAAACGGGACATTAATATTATAAATAACAGCTCTTGTTATACGGTACCACCATTCAGTAATATAGAATTTAGAGATATTCATTTTCTTGATTTCGGTGATGTGTCAAACTCAACGTGAAGTGGGGTTGATGCGCTTTTTGGCAGAAAAACAGCATGATAGGGAATATAATAGTTATCATTGGATCTCTCATTATCTATGACTCTTTCCATATGGCCAGGGGAAAGATATTCCGAAGTACGTTTAAACGCTGTTCTGCTATTTTCGTTGTATAACTCTAGCTATGTCTTTTTTCATCTAATATTGGCAATTTTACCTCATTCTCGTCTCGTCTTTACCTTTTGCACAAAAATGATCCTTTTAAAATTCCCTTTTAAGGGAATTTTAGTCACTATCCCCAGGGAATTATTCTAATTCAAGGAACTTTTTGACAGCTAAATCTAAATTTTCATGTTCTGACCAGAAAAATGAGATTCTTGATCGACCTTATGAGTACCCAAACATACTATTTTGTAATAACGAAGAGCCGTCATGTGATCTGAATTTTTCTACCGAATGCAACTCAAACAAATAATTCACATCCTAATATACACTAATTTTACTGCGAATATGAAATGTTGGATCAACAAGCATAATTTCGTTTGGAAAATTGATATTTGGTTATTAGGCATTAATACGAGGAAAAATAAAAAAAATTATAATGTTTAAAAAAATCACCTTCTCAATTTGATTCTTTTCTTATTTAATTGTAATAACTCAGATACAAGGATTGTGGAGCTTGCGGGGGACTGTAATAACATGCACATGGAACCATATAACGACTTCTAGTTGGACACGACATCAACCAACCAACTCAGCTACTTCGAAGTTAAAAAGTTTCCAATCGAACCCGAATCGAATATTCCCTTTATTTTTGTATTTTTTCACTCAACTGATTCTCAATGAATACGGTTTCAGTATGGAGCAAACCACTTTGATTTGATTTAGGAGGCAATGATCATTTATTTTTTGTTTCGGTGGGATTATTATTACGAGAAAACGGATTAACGAGTCGAAAACTTGCGTGATTCTTTATTGAAATTTAAACTGGATCCTAAAAGTTTCAATTTTTGCTCAGAGACAACTTCACATGATGCCCAATCCATCATGATTGATCCGTCTGAAAATTCATCAGTTAAACGTGCCCATTCAAACAGTTCCTATGAGTTTGAAAAAAACATAGAAATAGGAATTGAAGACACATCTTAGACTGTATTGGCAAGATTTAATTTAGACGAACCCTTTAATTGGTCAAACAAAATTAACAATAGCTTACTGGAAATATTTATAATAAAAAAGATCTGCATTAGCTCAAGATAACATCACATTTTGTACAGACGACGATGAAAGATCATTTACAGCCATATTTTAGAGTTTTTCCAAACAATGAAAAGTTGAAAGAAAATGGCTACTATATTCTTCCAAGACAAACAGTACATTTTGTTATTGTTGCAATCATTTGGTACGAAAATTATGAAGTTAACATGAAAAGACGATTCTTCCTATTAGCGGCACTTAGTTATTCAATTATCCGGATATGAATCAAGCATTGAAGTTATGCTAAACCGTAAGAAAAGTAAATAATTGTAAAAGAGACAAAAATTTTTTACTATGGATTGATTGTGCGCATTAATAACGAATAGGAGAATAAACGTTGACTAGATATAATTATCAGAAGTATTACAATTGTTCAGTATTTAGCAGGAGAGAAAAGAATTGTTACTGTTGTTTCAAATCTAATATATTATTGAAAAGAGCAATGTGAATTTTCTCTAAAACCTCCTTCTAAATTGCTGACAAAATTCGATCCAATTATTTCAAATCCTATTAATAATATACAAAAAAGTTGAAAAAAAAAGTCATATGTCTTATTACCTTGGAAATGTTTTCCAAACCGAAATTATTACGCTACTGGCAATAAAAGTGAATATTCAAGGCTTGGTAAGAAAGTAAAATACTTTTTAATTATTTTAGATTATACGCCAGATTCGAATCACGTGGAGAAAATTTCATTTATAGTCACAAACGATCATATAATTACATTTTCTAATGAAATTTTTAAAAAAAATTCCTAGTGTTTTATCCCGTTTTGAATGCAACTGGAGAATGATGGTATAATTATTTCACCAGTTAATTGTTAGTTATGGTTTAGATTTACAAAATTTACGAGGCCAGGGATATGATGATGGTTCCAATATGAAGGAGAAGAAAAGTGGTCTGCAAAATACACTTAAGAATGTTAAACCACGAGCTATGTATACTGTTATCTCCAATGTTTAAGGCCCGCCTGTAGAAAGTGTTTTTGTAAAGGGGTGAGTGTAAGATGTCTCTTTTACACAATCCCCTCAGATCAGAACTAGACTCGGAGCGGAGCGGTTCAGATGTAAGCAAGCGAGTTGATACTCGAAAGTTTGTGGATCGCGGCATGATAGAAGTGTTAAAGATAATCTTCACTGATCACCAAGGTAAAGCGAAAGGATACGAATTAATGAAGGAACTGTTATTATTAATTAACAAATTTGCACTCTCTGATCTCATATGAAGTTAAAGATAAGTGAAAGTATGCTAAGTTAACAGCTAAAAAGCAAAAGTAAGAAAAATAAATAACAATCCAGATTTTTTTAGTTAAACAGTTTATTATTAAGGAAAAGGATGAGAAGATAAGTGAAATCGAATTATAAGAGAAAAGTGAAAAGAAAAGTAGCTTAGTGAAAAAGTTGTAAGATTTATAAGCTTTAAAAGAAGAGATCACATGATAAAAGAAGTAAGTTTTCAACAATATATACCTTGGGTATCCTATTCATTAAATTTGGTGGTGAATGATTTGGTCAATGCAACATTCGAGATTGTAGGCTTCTTCAATGCTGTCTAAGAATTATATTCGTTTTTTTTTTATGCGTCTCATTATTAATGAAATATTTTCAAATCTAATGGAAATAAATTAACTTTAGTGAGACTAGATGGGAGAGTAGAGTGAAGGCAATCCGATCTTTAAAATTGCGATTAATGCAGGTACTAAAAAGTTTCAATACGTTAATAAAAGATGACTCCAAAATTATTATTTAAAGTTAAATTTTACTTATCAATTGTGAATACTCTTTAGAATTTTATTTCAGAAAGCTTATCTCTTTAAACCAATTCTGAATTCAAAAATATTTCCTAAGATGACTTTAACAAAAATCTTGTGCAGATATTTCCTTACAATTTTCTAACGGCGATTCAGTATCTAGGGGTATTAATGGTAAGAATTTGTACAATGGGTTAATGATAGGTAAAATCATTAGAATGATATAATAGATACTTTAAGAATTTGGAATTTATCGAAGAAAATAATATAAATGTATCATTTTCCTATATTTCTGTAGCCCTGCCAGATGTAGTTGCAACAAGGGAGAGAAATTTCTCGAATCTAAACATTAATTAAATCTTACTTAAGATCATTTATGTGCCGAGAGAGGTCGAGTAATGTAGCTTTGATTACAATAGATAAAGATTTGCCTGAAGAAATTATCTTGAATGATTGACGAACTTTCAAGTAAGAAAGCAAGAGAAGTGACATTCCAATTTAATATTTTATTTCGTGGAGTAATTTTAATACATGTAATTAGTAACATAAAAACTTTAATACATGTAATTAGTAACATAAAAACTTTAATACATGTAATTAGTAATATAATAATTTTAATGCATGTAATTAGTAACATAAAAACTTTAATATATGTAATTAGTAATATAATAATTTGAATGCATGTAATTAGTAACATAAAAACTTTAATACATGTAATTAGTAATATAATAATTTAATACATGCAATAATTTAAATACGTACTATTAGCTATATTGGAGTGCTGAAATTTTTTGCAAAACATGATTCTAACCTGCAAAAAACAAGCTAAACGATTAAGGAAAAAAGAGAGAATAAGTAAAATCCGTTATGCATCCCAATTTCCTTCAAAGGTATATTTAAGTTCCCTTAGTAAAATTTAAAAACCCTTTAGTATGGTTAACATTATGATTGTTTTTTTTTTTTTTAAAGGCGCATCCTCGAACTCATTTTAATTACATCCCTCATAAAGTGATATACGTCATCGAAGGAAATCCGATCGATAAGTCTGAATTTTTATTGCATAAACATTACATAATCGCGTTAGCTGGAAAACTTAAATATTTGGATAATAACTTGAGAGTAACCTTTAAAAAACTGAAAGCAATAATAATTTAAAAAATCACATAAATACCCAGTGTCTCACAAGAAAACAGACGATTCTTTCCATAGAAAATAATTTATACGAGAACTTAAATGCGAGTAAAATAATAGATAAGCAATAGAGTTACATTAATATTTTAATTTTTTTCTTTTTATCAATATCATTGCTTTATCATCACCAGTTTTATCATTTAATATTACAATTGAAATATGAACAAATGTGTTTGCATCTACTTCGCTTTTCTTAAAATGTTCCTTAAGTAGTTATTTATTTTATTATTATTATTTTTCCATTACCTGTGCCATACATTCTGAGGGCGATCTTCGATCTCGTTGCACATTCTTTCTTAAGAATCTCACCCAGACGGCGTTCGAGCAAACACGGCAGAGAACAGCTCTTCAAACATTGTGATGGGATTCTCCCCGATTTCTTTCATGAATTTGTATATTGAGGTTTTGAAAAATTCCGAGAAAATGAAACGCGCTTCTACGAAGGACCGATGTCATTTTGAAAGCTTAAAAAATCGAATTTTTTCCCTCCAGCTCTTTATTGAATGGCCTGTTTTAATTTTTGAAATAAAGTGACATATTATTGTGAGAAATGTTGAGAAAAAAATCTGATGCCTTTTGAGGTTTTCTCTCCTTTAACGTTTAACCGAGAAATTATTGATAGAAATTCCATGGATATTGAAGTAGGTGCACACATAATTCATTACAAGAGAAAATTTTATTAAAACGCTGAAAAGGCTCGAATCTCGTCGTTGAAGGCGACAAAAACGCTTCTCGCAAGAATTCAATCCTCAGAAGGGGAGGGAAGTGTTTTGCCATTCATGATTTTGTGGAATGCTGAGACATTTCCATAAAATAAATAACGTGTTCCATAAAATCAATAAAATGTTCTTTAGAGATCAGGGAAACTTCCCTGCTCATCTAAAAGCTAATCCTTGCTATAGGGTCGGCAGGAAATTGCTGTCTTTGGGAAAGTCTCATCTGTTGTGGATTTAATTTGTAACAGAAAATCGCGCTAGTATGTTCGATTCAGGCAATATTCGAACTGGTTGCACGGAATTTTATAAAGAAGGAATTTGAACCATGTTACTCTCTATTATACGGAGTGAAATTACACGAGTATTGAAAGTTAAATTTTGTAAATGTTTTGCAGTGTATTTACTTATTGTAATAATGGAGAAAAATAAGGAATATAAAATAAATATCTGCTGTCATTTCACTTTGACTTCGCTGATTATTTCTGAACTTCCATCGACAGAAAAGGCTTTTTTTCTGTCGATGTGATTTTTTTTTTTTCAAGATTGTGATTTTTTTTATGAGAGTGTCTTGAAATATGGCCAGCCTTCTTCGAATCAACATTACTGTTTTTTACATTTTATTTACTAGAGAAAAAAAGAATAAATGAAATAAATGAAATAAGTGATAAAATAAAATAAAATAAATGGAAATAAAATAAACAAATAAAATAAATAGTGGAATGGAAACAAATAGGCAAATGAATACAAATAAATGAATGAATAAGAATGAATGAATAAAATGGAGAATGAATAAATATGGAATGAATAGGCATAGATAGATATATTGAATGAATAGATAGATAGATGAATAGATGGTTGATTAAGATGAATAGATGAATGGATAGATGGATAGATGAATGGAATGTTGGATAGATGCAGTGGATAGATGAATGCGGATGCTTGATGGATGATAGATGGACGGAGGACAGAGGAACCTTGAACCTTGTGGGCAAGACAGAGAGAGAGCAAACGATTCACAGTTTTTTCTTCTCTCATAAAAAAAAGTGTTTTCTGAAACAATAAAGGGATCAGCCTTGGTGAGGTGAACAAATTAATCCCGGTATAAAAAACAAAACTTTATTGAAAAGCATGAGGGCTTAGGGACTTTGTTTCTTTTCCAGAAACGAACGAATTGTGGACTAGTGCTGAAATTATTACTAAGTATTCGACATCGTTTTTAAAAATACTTTGTTGAAAAAGATTTTAATTGTACTCAACACAAATTAAAGTACTAACTACATATATATGACACTCCTTGCATTTCATTTCCTTTCAAATGAGTTTAATATCTCTGCTTGAAGGAGTTTCCAGAATTATTTTCAAAAATGCATTGAATGGCACATTTTTGAAAATACATTCCTCAAGCAGAATTCTGGAGAAAGAAATTTCTGTCAATATTTCGCGAAAATACAATATTCAGTTCCTTTCTCTAATTTCTTTTTAAAAACATTGATGAAAAATATGAAAGCAAGTAATCACAAATTAAACTTATGCTTGTTTTTGTGATGAAGCTTAAACATAACGTTTCGGTCTTCTTCTTTTTTTTTTTACCTAAATATATTTTTCAGAACGGTAGTATTATTACTACCGTTATTATTACTACCGTATGGTGTATATTTCGTTAAGAACCATAAAAATGAAATCCAAATTTGTGACCTCTCTGTTAAAATGTGATTCGTTTCTTCCTTTCGCCGAGAAAAATTACGTTCCAACATCTAGCCATCAACGTAACAATAAAGGTTTTGAGCATCATCTTAAACGTTTATTTGATCACAAAATGTTTTTTTTTTCGCTCCTCGTGAGAAGATAATTTTATTTTTTTAAGTAGACGGAGTTTTAAGTTTAGCAGTAGATTTATGAAAAAAAGAAAGAATAGTTTTCCCACGAAAGGAAATAATTTTGCTTTATCACAAAGAACAATCAGAAATTTAAAAAAATGTGGAAATTCTAACAAACATTTCTGTGAAGTGTATAAGGAATACACTTCTGCTCCGATTATAAATCTAGATCTTGTTGTGACTTGTTCCACATGATCTAGTCGAAGGCCAAAAATCCATAAGAAATCATGAAAGAGATTTGGTTTAGTAAATAACTCTAAATAATTCTTGTTTGTTAAGCCCCATGTAATTAAAGAAATGGAAAGGTCTGGGCAAAATTATAATAGATCAAAAGTAAGACTTATGTGTCCACTAGCAATGTTGCAAATGGTGGTTTGGACAGCTCTGCTTTCCTTAATGATAAGGGTACCTCCCCGAACGGCTGATATACCATGAGTGAGTCGGAGGACTTCCATAATTGCTGTCGTTTGAAATAAATAAATGAAAGAGGGTCGCTCAATAAGTCCTCAGAAATTCCATGAGATTGTGTCCGTTTTTTAGTAAGCATCATGACTCACTGGACAGCTGTCTAAATCTCAGTTACTCGTTTCCGGAATCATGACGCATTTAGCACCTCAAAAATTCTTCGTCACAGCTTTTATGGTCAATGAGACTACCCTTTTTAGAAAAGATTAAGGCAACCTAACGTTTTCATTTTTGCTTCATTTCCAGTGCATCATAATGAATCCAGGTCTCACTGACCGTGACAAGTCGGCACAAAATGACGTCGACTTCTCAACGCGGCATCAATCAAATTTTGATTTGGCAACAATTGATTAAAAAATCAAAATCAATGTCAAATATATTTCGGCTCCATTTAATAGATAGCAGCATCCAATGGTAGCAACAATTTATCTTAATCATGCCATCTGTCTTCAATATAGTGGCCGTGGCAGCCTAGTGATCATGGCAGCGGACTCGTGATAGGTGGTTTTCGTTGAGTCGCGGAATCGAGCCTTGATGCCACTAAAGACCCACCATGTAGCCGGGGCCGATGGACGTTAAATCTGTCGGGCCCAAAGTCTTCCCATTGGCGTGGTGTGGAAGTTAGGAAAGGGGTGCCAGCTCAAGTGTACTTGCAGCTGGATATAATTTCCATCGGCGACTTTTAGGAGACTCCTTTCTTTGGATGGGAATATAGATTTCTGAAGAAGGCATCTGTATGGTTCCGAAATGATAGAGGATGATACCCCGGAGTCCACTAGAACACGTACAGGTTGGTTGTCAACAATAACCTCAAGGTAATTTCCGGACAACTTTGTAGAGAGCGGAAGATTTTCTTCAACGGCCTTACCTCCTAGGATGGTTGCGATCCCTAGTTTGCCTCATTGTTTCAGCTGGGTGAAGAGCTGAAATATCGATATGGTGACGGTAATCTGAAACTGCATGTCGGGGATCATCCTCAAGATGGGCTCGGTGAAATGGTTCTAGTGGCTGTTCGGCTGTAGTCGGATGTGTGCATCATATTGATTTTTGGTTCAGGAGAATTTCTTATATTGGCTCATTAAAGATTGTTGGGTGCTCTCTGCAAGAACGAACAACGAGTATTGGTCGAACATAATGGAAACAAACAGGTGTGTTGTCCAGCGTTCACCAGAAGTCAATTGCCTTAGGCTTAGGTTCAGTAATTGGTCTCTGCCTGTTCGCGATTGAGAAGTAAAGTGGTTGAAATCTGGGTCGAGGTTCCACTTCTCTTCAGCTCGCACTTGAGATAAGAAAGCTTCTCCGACAACAGCTTCGATCGAATATATATTTATGTTCCTGGAGTTTTTGTGTTCGACGCTATTGTACATTGGAATTCCCCTTGGACAATTTGCTAAATTATGGAGTCTATATCCGTTTCTTCAGTTATAGATAACACCTAGATGACATTAAGTAAGTGATAGAATTTCCGTTTGTTAATTATTCTCTTTCATTCCTTTAATGTAAAATACCATTTCCCGATTTCTATCGTCGTCGTGGTTTCTTTAATTAGGAGAGTTTGATAAAAAAAAAATCCTCAACAATACCCTTCATGAAGTAGGATGCCTTTCTATCCCTTACCATTTGAGGATTCCTTTCCTGACAGAGTTTTAGCAAATTTTGGATGTACGATTACGTGCTCTCACCAGGCTTTAGTTCCTGCTATTTAAGTTCTTCCTCGATCGTCTACTGACACCATATGTTCTTGAGAGTTCCAATTTAAATTGGTCCCAGGATGTCAGAAGTCGCGAACACGTTGCAATCAGTAACTATTTTGAAATATTTGCCTAACAAATATGCTAAATACTTTATACAAATACTTTTACTAAATACTTTATACAAATACTTATACTATACACTTTATACAAATACTTTTACTAAATACTTTATACAAATACTTATACTATACACTTTATACAAATACTTATACTAAATACTTTATACAAATACTTATACTAAATACTTTATACAAATACTTATACTAAATACTTTATACAAATTCTTATACTAAATACTTATACAAATACTTATACTAAATACTTTATACAAATTCTTATACTAAATACTTTATACAAAAATTTATACAAAAATTTATGACTAAATACTTTATACAAATTCTTATACTAAATACTTTATACAAATACTTATACTAAATACTTTATACAAGTATACTAAATACTTTATACAAGTATACTAAATACTTTATACAAGTATACTAAATACAAGTATACTTTGGCACTTGGATAATAGCTAAAACGTCGAGTACATAGCTGCTGTTTTTTGTTTAGGCGTCTGAAGTTTCTTACTCATAAAATATGTTGGGTAATAAGCATTATCTGTCAGAGTTTTGAAATGAAATGCATCCATATCCATAAATACCAGCATCGCGATGAATTTCGGTATCGACTTTTTGACTGTAAATATTAAGAACAAGTGGGAAAACAAACTTTGTTTTAGACAATTTAGTGCATTTCTTGTAATATCAGTAAATCTAAATTTACGATATTCCTTAGAAGTTTGGTTGAAGGATGTTCAAAAAAATGAAATTTAAAATAAATTTCTAAAAATATCCAGCAAGGCCGAGAAATGATTATAAATCATTTTGGGATTTTCGGTTCAGGAAAATTAAGAACAGCATTAGTTTTTTTGAGGTGATGGGTACAATTTACCATTTTTAATAACATGGCCAGGAAATTCTTTTTTTTTTTTTTACTGAAATATTCACACTTTCAAAAATTTATGACTAAGCCAAAGGAGGAAGTAAGTGAAAATACGGATGCAAGTCTTTCGAGACTTTTTACCGTATTATTGGATTTTACAATCATCCATAAAAATTAAAACATGACCATTGATAAAGAAATCCTTGAATATCATGTTAATGTAACCCTAAAAAATCGTTAGTGATATGCAAGGATCGAATGGTGCGCTTAGAAATTGACACTGACCATTGTGAGAAACAAATGACGAACAATGACGGCTATTTGGCTTTATTTCAATGAAAAAAAGAATTACGTTAGTTTGTTATACTGATTTTAAAGTACAATCGAAACGTCACTTACTAAGTAATCATAAAAAACTCGAACATTATCTCTTTCAAAATAAAGTTTATGTTTTCTATTCTCTGATTGCTAATATCACTCACTTTATTTGAATCCCAGATCCGACGCAATAAAATAGAATTTCTTAACAAGAATAAGAAGCTAACAATAATTTTAAACACAACAAAAACGACATACATTTTTTCATAAAATTACAACAATGTTGCTACTTTCACTGAACGAAAGCGTTTCAAAATAAATGTAACGACGTTGCCATTCATTTAAAATTCTGAATTGAAAATGTAAAATATAACACTGTATTTGCATGTTGAATGTTATCAAGCAGATCATCTATAAGAGGTAAGAGAATAATGCTATCTCCAGTGTTTAATGTCCTCCTGTATAGGGTATTTTGTAAAGGGGCGAGTGTAAGAAGTTTATACAATTCCCTCAGATCAGAACCAGACTCCGAGAGCAGCCAATCAGTATCAGACTCAGAGTAGAGAGTCTCAGGGTGTAAGTAAGCGAGTTGATACATGAAAGTTTGCGGATAGCGTGGTGATTGTAATATAAAAGTAATTTGAACTCATCAAACAAGGTAACACGACAGGATTGAAAAGAATAAAGGTACTGTTATTATTACTTAACAAAATGTATTTGTCTAATCTCATATGAAGTTTAAAGATAAGTGAAAGTAAGTAATAAGTGAACGTAAAAGTGAAAAAAGTAAAATAAGTCTTAAAAGTTAAAGGTAAAAAGTATATACAAAAGCAAAAGTTTACGTTCAGAAGCGGGATTTCAAACCTGTATAAACCCACAAGGACAGCGTATTGAAAGAAAAACAAGATGTGCTTTGTGGGATATTAACCTACCAGGACTGCTACAAACATTGTGACCCATTTTAAAATTTAAGGGCCATGAAGTGACGCCATGTATTGAATCGAAAGCAGCTGAAACTATTCTAAGTGAACTTATCGAAGTTAAGGAGAAAAATAAGAAAAAAATTGAAAAATTATCTAAATTACAAGAAGAAAATAAAAGGTTATCTCAAGCTCTAAGAGAACAAGAAGGAAAGCAAAAATGTCCCGAAAAAAAATTTCAGTCTGAGCAGGAAGAGTTTGAATATGAATATCCATGAGGATGATTATAATATCAGGTATTGGCTTCTATCTCTATGTTTAATGTCCGCCTGTAGAGAGTGTTTTGTAAAGAGGCGAATGTAAGATGTCACTCACACAACCTACTCAGACCAGAACTAGCAGCTCAGAGTCAGACTCAGAGCAGATAGTCCCAGTGTCAGGGTGTAAGTAATCGTGTTGACACTCGAGCGTTTGTGGTTAGCGGAGTGATCAAAGTGCCAAAAGTAATCTACAGGGTAACGCGACAGGACTAAAAAAGAATAAATGAACTGTTGTTATTACTTACAAAAATGTGTATGTCTCATCTCATATGAAGTTTAAAGAGAAGTGAAACTAAATTATAAGTGAAAAGAGAAAAATTTAAAAATTTATAAAATCCGGAAAGTTAAGCAAAATAAAAAATGGTTTGCAGGTTTAGCATCGATAAGTCACGGGATATTTTTAAGATAAGAAAAAAATAATTCAAAAAACAAACGATAGGTGGCGTTTCGTACATAAGTGAAAGAAAAGACATGCAAATAACAAAAATAATGTTACCAAATCATTTATTATTGCAGTATGTGTTCCACATGTCCACCACCACAGGGGGATAACACATTGCACGCGTGTCACAAATCCAGCAACGGCAGAGTGCAGAATGTCCATCTGTATACATGACAGCTCTCGGCGGATCGCATCTTTCAACTCCTACTGTTTGGATGGACGGGATAGATACACCCGGGATTTTAAATATCCCCACAGCAAAAAGTCTGCTGGTGTCATATCTGGAGATCGAGGAGGCCATAGAAACTTGCAACGTTTGCTAATGATTCTCTCTTCCCCGAACTTCTGTATCAATAATTCCTTGACTAGATTAGCAGTGCGACTTGTTGCTCCATCTTGCATAAATGTAACAGTAGAAAGTAGATCTTTTTCATGCAAACATGGAACAACCTTTTCGCTCAGAAGCGTTAAATAACGCTGAACATTTACTGTCACAGTTTTCCACTCATTTACTGGACACTGTGTTTCAAAGAAGAGGGGTCCTATGATGAAGGAACCTGTGAAACCACACCGCACTGTGACTTTGGGGGAATGCAGTGGTTTCTCTGTGTACACTCGTGGATTTGACGTCGCCCAGATGCGACAGTTATGGGTATTAACGACTCCATGAATCGAAAAATGGGCTTCATCTGTCCACAAGATGTTAAAGACACAAATGCTTCCCTCTCTACGGTATCCAACAGTAAAAGTTCATGCCAAGACTGTACTTTGTATGGATACTGATTAAGAACTTTATGAAGAATGTTGCTAATTGAGGATGATGGTAAGCCCAAGGGCCTGCCAGCTTCCCGTGCACTTCTAGTCCCTGCAGCAGATTCTGACGCTAATGTTTCCATTTCGGCTACAACGCGCACCGAACGTGTTTTCCTTAGACTTGGTCGTCCGTACCTTACAAGATCCAGTTTCCTCAAATCGCTGATCAAGCTGCCACTGTTAAAGGCCCTTCTCCAGACTTCACATTTTTCTGAAGTCGGAATTTACGCAGTGCAACATTCGCTGATTCCTCGTTCATGTAAAACAGCTTCACAAACAAAGCTTTGTCTTTCCCACACAGCATCCTTGTTCACTTAGTTGGCATACAACGAAGAATTGGATCTGGATAAAGAGCATCAATATTTATAATCACCTGTCTCATTTGCATATTTCCAACTAAGTCGTTTGTACCGCCCTCTGAGGCTGTTTTTTTTTAATTCTTTTTCTTTCTTTCTTTTTTTTTTAATCTTAAAAAAATCCTGTGACTTATCGATGTTAAACCTGTGTTTATCGATGTTAATTTTCCGGGTTTCATAAATTTTTAAAGTTTTTACGGACTTTTTGCCCATTCTGTATATAAAAGAAATGTTTATAATAGAAATCTTTCACTGTGTTTTTATTAAGTTGCTTTTTTCGATTATTGGGTTCCTTTTTTATTTAACTACTTGAATAAAAAATTCGGAAGAGTATGGCTCAAAAATAATCGTCTGCCAACCATTTCGTTATCTGGTCATCTACAAATTTTATTTCAGCAATAGCTAATCGTAGTAGTCTATGTGTTTTTGGTACTTCATTTTTAAAATTAATAGATGTCTGGATATCAATCATTTTAGTCTTAAATGGTTTATAACTCGATACTAAACTGTAACGAATATTTCGTTGAGTTTTAGAAACATTTGATCCAATTTCGAATTCCAATTTATTTTTGATTGAGACGTTAGAAATCGAAAATTTCGCACCATTTTCCGTTTTATTAATCAAAATTTTTGTTAATGTGTCCCTGTCTATGTCGATTCTTATGCCGGCCTGTGTTAAGCTATCCATAACAATAAGAACATCTGAAGCTATATTTCCATTATTAATTATATAAAAGTTAAGAGTTGAATTTCTGATTATAGATTACAATGTCATGTATACAGCTACATATTGGTCTAATATGCCCATAACCAAACGCTGTAAGTGACCCATTAAATATTAGTTAAAGATTGTGAACCAATTTTCACGTATATGTATTTTTCATTAGAATTGTTTCCGGACTGCTAGTATCGACCTATGAAGTAAATTAATTATCATTAATAGTAACCGTTTTATACATCAAAGGAAGTAAACGGTTTACTGCAGACACAAAATTATTGCTTTTTTTTGGAATAATTTTGTTAGTACACTTCGCAAAAATATGGCCAAAAGTTTTAGAAATAGAATATTTTAAACCTTTATGTTTGTCTAGACAAAAATAAGAAATATATTCTATCGTGTTAGAATTAAAGTAAGTTTTTAGTTTATTATATGCATTATCATTTTGGGTTCAGTACCTATTAAAGTTGTGTTTTGTGTTCATATCGCGTCTTCGACTCAATTTAATGGAAAACAATGATTTATACTAGGAAAGAATTTTTAGTTTCTCTCATTTACTATTTTTTCGTAAATACAAAGTTTCTTTTTAAATTCTGAAATAGATTTAGCACCGCATAAAACCGCCTTATTTGATGGGTAATTCTGTACGTCATTGATACAATATTCAAGCAATGAAGAATCATCAATAATTAACTTACAAGTTCTCTAATGGTAATAAAATATTCAAAAAGTTATACGTTTTGAAATAATTTACATCTACTTAATTGCCTATGAATTTCTGCAGTATTTAATTCATGCCGGAGCATTCAGAAGCATTTAATTCAGCAACATGCCGGAATGTTTCTAATATAGCGTTTTTAAACATAAGCAATATCGTAAGATTATGCTGCATTTACAGAAAGCTCTTTGCCTGTTACTTAATCAAATATTTATGAAAAATTAATTTTCGTTTTTCATTCAATGATGGGAAAAAAAGAAGCGATTCTACGCCGTCTTCTATGAAAAAATTTCACGTTATATATATCATAACCAGAAACTCTACGTATTGAGTTTCAAAGATCTTTCAAAAAACAAAATAAGAAGAAGGATTGAAAGTATCAACAGACACATTATGGTTGAAGACTTGCGCCATTGGAATATGGGGAAATCTGGAGAAGTCGGTTTCTTCTTCATCATGAAAAAATTCATCCTCACTGTTTAAACATGGTGTATTTAAAGCCTACATTTCATTCAAATTCTATAAAAATTGAAAAAGTATATAAAACGGTTCTTCATTATCGTTAATATAAGGCCTTAACGCATTTAAAATAAAATACATCGTTTACTTTTAATGTTCAATATCTTTTGGAAATGACTAATCACTTAATTTTTTCTACTTAATTTCTACTTTCTTAATAATACTTAACTTAACTTATTCAACTCTTAATTTTTTTCCTTGTATTACGATAAAATATCTTATCGAATAATATAATGTTTAATAACTTAAATTGTTTTAATATTTTTTTCAGAATGTTTAAAACAGGAATCTCATTCAGAATGGTCATTTTTATATAATTCCAGTAATACAGTCGAATGAATGAAACGGATTTTCTTATATAACTTGAAATGTAAATAGAGGAGGGTATACTTACATCTCATTTTAGCAAAGATGTATCATAACACCTGAACAATCACAAGGGAACAAAGACGTGTAATAACCGTCAATCATTATTCTTTTCATCATCGACTTTTCGAAAACACTTAAAAATAACATCGTACAACTTCAAATATCAATTTTCGTACAACAGTCTGTTATATTCTAATACAAGTTCCGTCTGTACTTAGAAATATTCACAAGATTCGATTACAAGTACCCATAAGTTTTCCATTACAAGTACCGTCTGTATTTAGTTAAGAAGTTGAGCGTTTATGTTTTTCAACATCAGAAAATCCATCAGTCTCTATTAGCTAGTTTGCTTTGTGTTTTTCAGTTCGCTTTTTCTTATGCCGGAGCATTCAGAATTATAATTACATGGATATTCAATCAGATTCGTTTGATCGAGTCCCCATGTGGAGGGTCACTCCATAACCATGTCCATTTCCATAATCCATGCTCATTTTAAGAGGAAAAATAGTTTGTTAATTGAGGGAAAATTTTTTAAAAATAGATAGACACACATTTTTGCATGCTTAAACTTTGAAATCTTACATGCTAATCTAAGTTTTAGATGGTGATGCTGTATCTCAACTGGACAATTCATACACCTTAGACACACACACACACACGTGTGTGTGTGTGTGTGTGTGTGTGTGTGTGTGTGTGTGTGTGTGTGAGAGAGAGAGAGAGAGAGAGAGAGAGAGAGAGAGTGTTACGTTTTTTCAATCTGTTTTTGTTGCGCATCTTTTAATTTTTTTTTAGATAACTTTTCTTACCATTATTTATAAGTAAATGATTGTTTTTGGTATTTATTGTGTTTTGTTCAAAATTTTGAAAAATTACAATGTTTTTACACATTTATTTGTACTTATGAAATTAGGCATACAAAAATAAATTGTACTTTTCTTATTGGTACCTTTAATTTTAGTTCCTTTTCTCTTAATCTTGTTTTTAGTGTTATTTTTTTTTCTTTTTTTTAATTATGTATATTTTTCAAATTATTTTATGTTTCTTAACTTTGTTTAGTTATTTGATGTTTAGACTGCTTCTTTACTTTTACTTGATTTACTATTTTCTAACAGCGTGTTTATGTGTGTGTACCGGGTATTTTTTATAAGTATCACTATTCGGGAAGGGGGAAAGAGGAATGGTATAGTAATAAAAAAAAAACAGTTACAACTATCGCTGACAAATGGTGTTGCCAGTGCAAACGCCGTTATAAACAAGCGTCTAGCCCTTCAGACTATAGTTACTCTTGGTACCTCCCTGATCATCTGCGCAGATTCCCGCGCAGCCTGTTTATGTCAGAGAACTCGGCATACAAAATGGAATCAGCTGACATCGCTAGCGTGGCAGCTGATTTTTTTATACGCCACGCTAATATGTATATGTGTTTCTTATACGCCACGCTAACTTAGTACGTGTTACTTAGTGACCAGATTTTTCAAACCAAATTTGAGGACAAATCAACGAGGTGTCCTCGAGTTTAAAAGTTCATTTTTCTGTAGAATTCTGAAAGCTCATTTTTCTGTAGTTCTTTGCCACCTTTGTAAATAATTATAAAATTTTCAATTTAGGAAGTTTAAAACATTTTCTCACTTAAGAAGTTTTTTCCTCCTCCGAACCTTCCATTCAATTGTATTATGAAGCTTCATTTTTAACCCTCTCGCACACGAATTATGAAAAAAAAAAAACAAAGAAAAAAATCATTATATGAATTAATATATTTAAATTCTTGTTTTAAATCCTGTAAATAAATATTATTTTATCAAATTGATCTCATTAAGGGAAATTTGAGAAGCCTTATATGAGGCTTATAAGTTTAAAAGGTTCCAAACATTCCTATTCGAAAAAATGCATTAATACTGCATAAATACTGCAAATAATACTGCATTACTCAGCTAATGCAGTATTATTTGAGTGTAATTTATTTGCAAGGCGTTTCAAATTGTATTTATTTTTGAAAGTTTTTAAGCAATCTGGGCACACAAAATTACTCTCATCCACATTCCAATCTTTTGCCCACTGAAACATACTGTAAGAATTTCCCTCATGACACACAATAGAACTTTCAAAGACTTAAATAATGTAGTATCATTATGATGAAATTTATATACATGGCGTTTCAAATTCTAGCTGTATTTCAAAGATTTTAAGCAATCAGAGTGAACAAAATCACTATCAGCCACACTAATATCATTTGCACTGTCAATTACACTGGTGTTTAAAATTAAGAAAATTTTCTGATTTAGTCGATTATCACTAGAGCTACTGGACAGAATTCAATGAAATTTGGTTCGTACATAGGGTTGATATAATACAAAAAATAATCATTCAACAGTTATAATAAACACGCATTATCGTGCTTAACACTCATCAGAGTAACAAGGTATGAAATAGTAGTTGCCAAATAGAACAAAAAAATTGGGTTAATAGGGAGTACAGTACCCTTTTACAGATATATAAGCCTCGCAACGGGAATTTATACTGGAAATAAGAGAGTTTATGTGTTCATGTGGTGATTGGTCCCACTCATTCATCAAGGATGTTTTCAGATCTTGGATGGTTCCTGTAGGGGGTTGCGAATTGCAATTGCCCTCCCCAGAGCGTCCCATGAATGCTCTATAGGAGTGAAATCTGGAGATCTGGCTGACCAATCCATCCGGCGAATATCCTCACTTTCCAGAAATTCGTCGACCAGCTGAGCTCTATATGACTCTCGTTATTATCTATTAAAAGGAAATCAATACCATTTGGACTCCTGAAAAGGCAGATTTAGGGCTCCAAGACCTCTTCTCTATACCTCTCAAGAGTCGCAGTGCCTCTTTCAAAGACATGGAAGTGTGTGTGGCCATCCAAAATGATGCCTGCCCAGACTATCAAGCCTCCGCTAACGTAATGGTAGATTTCTCGGACATCGGAGGGCAGGTAGCGGGTCCCTGGTTCTCTTCATATGAAAATACGGCAAGAATCACTGGTTAGGCTGAACCGGGAGTCATAAGAGAAGAGAACGGTCCCCCATTGATCCATGTTCCAATCTCTATGATCTCTGGACTATTTTAAGCGGACTCTTCTGTTTGCAGAACCAAGCGGGACGCAAACAACAGGTCCTCTTGCAAACAGTCCTCTCTCATGAAGTCTTCTGGAAACAGTCACCCTTGAAACTCGGGTTAATGTTGCTGCATACAACTTACATGAATGACTTGAGAAGCTGTAGCAATCCTGTTACGCCTCATTATAATGGACAAATGGCTATCTTCTCTGGCCGTCATAGCTCTTGAACGACCTTGCCCAGGCTTTCTCTCAATGTATCCGGTATCATGAAACTGTTTCCATAAGTTGGTCGTGACACTGGGCGATAAATCGAATTATAATCTAATCTGGATTTGAGACTGGCCTGATTCTAACCTGCCTACAATTCGCCACCTCATTCTATAATCTAAACGTTAGTAGTTACTCCCTTTTACTGTCTGAATTTTTATGTAAGCGATTATTGCAAAAAAAAAAAAAAAAAACCACCTAAAAATTCGGCGAAATGCGCTAATGAACGAAATGCTGATTTTGGCACACGCGCTTATAAAGCTTGTTTTTTTTTGCCTTCTTCCACCCCCATATACGTATAGGCTTACGTATTCGATGCACAAGATTTGCATCTTTGTTTCGAAACAGTATTTTTACATTTCGTTCAATTCTTTTCATGAAATTCTTCAAAATATGCAAATTCTCTTAATTTTGAACACCATTGTATTCCGTACATAACAGAATCAGAATTCTCGCAAACGATTGTTTCTAACAGATTTTGATTCGATTCAATATCAAAAATTCATTCTGAGGAAACAGAAGTATTTGGGCTTGAAAAGGGCTGTTTTTCTTGCTTTTGTGCAGAAGATATAATAATCAAAACAAAATATAATTGAGAATTAAATTAGGAATCACACGTTATTAGAGTAGTGCAAAGATCAGGGTAAACAATTTATAGCATGAAGCAATGAGGGAAACGAAGACATGAGCAGGAATCTGAGCAAATGTTCAGGGAAGAACCTGAGAAAACTAGTATCTGAGGAGCTAGACAATTGTCCGTTATAATCATCAGCAAAAACTTTTTTTTTATCCTTCGCCATTTTTAAGCCTTGAAAAAGGGTGGGGATAACAGCAAAAAAGTGTATTTTTCGCTGAAAACTATAATGACTGAACTGTTTAACGAGAGCAGTGGGCACCACGAGTAGGCGACTGACACCACCACCCAAGTAAAATCTGGAAGTCGTCATTTAAACCAGAAACGTGATAAGAGATGCCTCTTAGTTCGCTAGATCGTGCTTTGATTTTAAAACTATTCTACTCTAGCGGCTGCTTTACGTGAATTTAGGCATGTGAAAGGTATGTGTTAAGGAAAAGGTCCTTTAACACAGATTCCAGTGAGTAGAGCGGCAAAAAAATTCGATGAGAATGGATCGTTTACTATAAAATGTGGAAGGGGGAGGAAACCAGCACCCCATACTAGAAGATATTGCCCATGCAATTGTGGAGTCATAAGGGACTTCGGAAGCCGATCCTAGAGCACGTGGAGTTGCTCTAGAGTTGGATATTCCATATGCTACTCTTTGAAAAATCCTAAGAAAGGTAATCAAATTTTATCCGTATGAAATAAGTCATCATTTGCAATTGTAACAAGGTTACTCGCTGAAGGAATTGGATTTTTTTCTAATGTTTTTAGCACGAATGGACGTGGATGATGCCTTCCCATGGAAGATTTTATGTATAGATGAAGCCCACTTTCTTTTGATTTGGGGGGGGGATAATACGCAAGAGTGTAGAATATGGCCTTCCACCAAATGTTATTCAAGAAAAACTCATCTACTCTCCAAAACTCGTTGTATTGTGCTGCTTCACTCTGAGTTTCATTCTTGTTTTTTTTTTTTTTTTTTTTTTGAGGAGTTACGGTTATCAGGACCTGTAACATATTCGGTTACTGCACAAGGATACCTGCACATATTGTAAATATTCGTTGTTCCTCAACCTCAACAAAGTCAATTTGAAACGCTTCATATGCAAAATACCCTACCCCATACTGGATGAGCAGTCGAACAGTTCTTATGACAACTGTTCAGGCACTCTCGCCACTTGGCGATGGTATTCTCCCGCCGAGAGCACTTGGCTCCCATTTCGAATTGTAGCAACCCTGGCGTGTGCCAGTGAAGGAAGAAAACTGTTTTTCGATGTTAACTTTTTGTATGAGCTAGAGACCAACAAGGTCCGAGGCAACAAGCCTCACTCACTTATCGTTATAAACAATTGCAACAAGTAATTGTCAGCATTTCCAACATACAGTCCACTTACACTCTCCGAACATTTTGGTCCTAACAACCCGGAGATCCGGCAAAGTCATTTGGAATTAGAAAGTTTCACTTAAGACTAAATCATGGTTGTTGTAGTTGCTCTAAACCGAAAACGCGGTAACCTCAAAGGTCAACTAACGAAACTTCTAAGTGCCATAACAGATGATGAAACTATGGATATACTTCTACTGGAGGCACAGTTTGAAATACTAAAGAAAGTTCAGGGAAAATTTGAAGTCTTAAAAGAAGACTTCTATAAATCTGCTTCTGACGAGGAGTACCTAACAATAGAAGCAAGCCTATAGGAGATCGATCAAGATATCCATTTAGAGGTAAGAATTAAAACCTCTATTAATAAGAAAAAAACTATTTATGTTTAAAGTAATGAATACATTTCAAAGCAGTGAAAAATTAAATTCGTCTGATTCAAGTAGAAGAATAAATCTACAGCCCATCCCATTACCAGTGTTTACCAGAAGATTAGATGAATTTAATTCGTTTAAAAGTCAATTTATTATTTTAATTCATGATAACAAAGAATTAACTGACAGCGAGAAACTGTTCTATTTGAGAGGTTCTCTTAAAGGAGAGTCCAAAACTATTGAAACTCCAGATGACAGTTATTCATCTCTTTTTCAGGCTTTAGAAAAGAGATACGAAAACAAAAGGATGCTCGTAGATTTTCACATAAAAAGCATTCTAAATTTGCCGACAGTTAAGCATGAATCAGCTAAAGATTTGCGTTATTTCTTAGACTGTTTAAACAAAAATCTGAGATCCCTAAAGATTTTAAACTTTGAGAGGGATAAACTGTCTAAGGTGTTATTTCTCAACATTATTCTTGAGAAATTGAATCGCGAAAGCCGCAAACAATATGAATTGACCTTAAAAGATAACGAGGTCCCGGATTTTGACGAATTTTTAAATTGGTTAGAAAGAAGAAATCAAATTCTAAATAGTATTAACTCTAATGTTGTTGTTAAACTTAACCAAGAGACACCAAAATCTTTTTTTGTCAAGAATAACAAACCCACAAAAAATTACCGTGTGTGTAATTTAATTCATCCAATTTATCACTGCGAGAAGTTTAAGGAAATGACATTAGCAGATAGATTAGAAATCGTTAAAAGGTTTAAGCTTTTTATTCCTGCCTTAACTCGCACTTAAAATTTAATTGTGCTAGTAATGGTGTTTGCCGCGTGTGCACGAAAAATCCCATCACACTCTGTTACATAAGTATTCTACAGCAGTCATCAATCAAACTCCACTCGTTGAGTCGCCGATTCCGATCCAAAGCTGTTCGCCCACGCAAACTGTTTCCCCCCCCCATCATTTAGAGCCTAGTATCCCTTTTAGCGAATGGAAATAAAAAGAGTGTTTTGATAAACACAGCAATAATTTACTGGAAAAACTCGTTAGGAAAGAAAATAACATTGCGTGGAATACTCGATTCTGGCAGCGAATCGAATATCATTACTACCAAAGCAGCAGATTTATTAGGATTGCAAAAACAAAGGATTCATACTCCAATTTCTGGCTTGAATTACTGCTCATTATTCGTGAAAAATAAGATCAATATAGAGATTTCAAATCAGGAGGGTGATGAAAAATGGTTAATTGATTTATTAGTTCTTCCTAAAATCGCAGATTATTTACCATCAAGGAAAATAAATCTTTCAAACCTAAATATCCCTGATAATTTAAAGCTCGCCTATTCACCATTCCATTTGCCTCAAGAGGTTCATCTCGTCCTCAGTTCAGAATAATTTTTTGATTTATTGAAGGAGGATAAAGTTAAACTAAGTAATAACTTAATCCTGTAATCGAGCAGCTTTGGTTATTTAGTATCGGGAAGCACTTCAAATGATAATTTAGAAAATGTATCTAAACATTGTTTTTTGAGTAAAAATTTACAAACTCTAGATAACACTTCAAGGTAATTCAGGGAGACTGAAAATGTAAAAACCGAAACATTTTTAAGCGATGAGTTAAATTTTTGCAATGAACACTTTAAAAATCATTATCGTAAAATCGATCGAAGATACGTTTTAGAGATGCCGCCTTTTAAACCACAGTGTTCAGAAGTCATGTTAGGGAAATCTAAACAAATTTCATCACAGAGATTAAATAAATTATGGCAACGCTTGGAACGCGACCCCACACTTAAAGCTCTCTACTTAGATTTCATTTCTGAGTATGAATCCCTTGGTCATGATCATATAAAATTAAGGAGCCTGAAACTACGAACACGGGTTACTATATTCCTCATCAGGGCATCTTGCGCCCAAATCGTCAAACTACAAAACTGAGAGTGGTTTTTGATGCTAGTGCAAAAACAACAAACAGAAACTCTTTAAATGACTTACTCTGTAAAGGAGGCGTTATACAAAAGGATTTTTTTAAATTTTAATTCGATTTAGAAAGCACAAGTACGCTTTTACTACCGATATTGAGAAAATGATTAGAATGGTAGAAATCAATCCCTCCCAAACTGAATTTCAAAAAATTTTAAGGAATGATAGTAAAACGTCACCAACTAAGGTGTATCGGCTAAAAACCGTTACTTACGGCACAGCTTGTGCTCTATATCTGGCCTCAAAGGTCTTACAACAATTGGCCTCTGATGAAAAAGATAATTTTCCTTTAGCCCCAAGTATAGTTCTTCATGACTTTTATATGGACAACTGCCTATCAGGCTCATCCGATCTTAATGAATTTGAAACACTCAAAACTGAACTTTCCGAGCTCCTACAAAAGGGAGGCATGCACCTGCACAAGTGGTGCTGTAGTAGGACTCCAACCCGCGAACCCCAAACGTTCCCACTGGATAAGAACTCAGAAGAGGTAACCATAAAGATTTTAGGAATGCTATGGGGAAGCTCTACAGATGCTTTCTCCTACAAAGTCACCGTGAACACAAATAGTAGCTTCACCTTGTGCACAAAGTTATAAGAGCTTTAAAGCTAAATATTGATACCATACAGCTTTTTACCGACTCTTCAATTGCCTTGTCGTGGATCAACACATCGCCTCATTTGCTTAAAACGTTTGTGTGCAACCGAGTGGTCCAAATTCAAGAACTTTCCAAAGACTTTCACTAGAAACACGTATCTTCAAAGTCCAACCCTGCTGATCTACTTTCCAGAGGTTTAGAGGCAAAGGCCCTTGTAGCCTCCGAACTTTGGTGGAAAGGACCAGACCTTTCCAGAATAAACTTATTTGACTCTCAAACTCTCCAATCCTCTAGTAGCTCAACTGATAAACTCTATTCAGATGAACTCAGAAACCCTTATAAAGTGACATTAAAGTCAAACAATGGTTCTAACTATTTAGATACTTTGATTGATATCACTAATAACTTTCATAAACTAATTAGAATTCTAGGTTTTATTTTTAGATTTAGAAGTAACTGTAAATCACTCATCAAAAGTACTGGACCCCTAACTCAAGAAGAATATCAAAAGGCAGAAACTCATCTATTAAAAAGCCTACAGGTAAAGTATTTTTACGCGGAGATAAGCGCGCTAAAGAAGGGATACCCAGTTACTCCTACAAGTAAGCTTAAATTTCTAAATCCCTTTATAGACCCATCAAAGGGATTAATTAGAGTTGGTGGCAGAATTTCACATTCTAAAGTCAATTTCAATCAAAAATTCCTAATCGTCCTACCTGCGGGAAATAAACTGGTTAATCTCCTATTTCTGTACTATCACAAAAGAGATTTTCATATAGGCCTTCAAGCCTTGCTAAACACTGTTCGTTTAAAATATTGGCTACTCGGTGGCAGAAGTACAGCTAGAAAGATCGTCCAAAAAATGCGTAGAATGCTTCAAATGCAAACCAGTCATTGCATCCCAAATTATGGGAGATCTTCCCTCAGAAAGAGTAACGCCTAGTTTCGCATTCTCAAATGCAGGCATTGACCTATGTGGGCCCTTTGAAATCAAATACAAAGAGCAAAGAAAGGGCACTTTTCAGAAATTTATGTAGCTATATTCGTATGTATGGGCACTAAGGCTATTCACGTGGAATTTGTTTCTGATTTAACTTCAGAGGCTCTAATTGCTAAAGTTCAATTATTTTTAGTGACAATGCTAGAAATTTCCCTGGAGCCTCTGCAGTGAAACGGTTGCATAAACTAATGTTGAAAAGTGAAGATATTTCAAGCCTGTTAGCCTCAGGTGGCATCAGGTGGAAATTTTTGCCTCCTAGAATACATAACTTTGGTGGTCTCTGGGAAGCGGGAGTGAAAGCTTTCAAATACCATTTAAAGAGAGTGAAAGGTTCCACAAGGCTAACCCTTGAAGAATTCTTAACAGTTATCGTACAAATCGAGGGCATTCTCAATTCCCGGCCACTCTCACCCTTATCCAACGACATGGATGACTTCCAAGTATTAACTCCTGGACATTTTCTAATTGGCCAAACAATAAATTCCGTCCCAGAACCGAATCTAACTGACAGAAGGGACAACATTCTCAACAGATGACAAATAACTCAAAAACTTGTACAAACGATTTGGAAACGCTGGCAAAACAGCTATTTAAGTCATCTGCAACAACGTACAAAATGGTTGCAAAACATAACTCCAGGTATGTTAGTCCTGTTAAAGGACATACAGCTTCCCACCTGTACTTGGTCTATGGGTCGAATCATTAAAATCATACCAGGACCTGACGGAAATGTCGGAGTTGCTGATATACGTACTCCAAAGAGTATTTATAGAAGAGCTATTTCCAAAATAAGTATTCTACCAATCATTGATAATTACAAATTGCAAAATAATTAATTTCTATTCTTATTTATGTATTAATTGTACATTTTATGTTATTATCGTGTAATTTGTTTTATTTTTTTTATATATGTTTATTTTTTAAAGGACTCTATATGTCAAGTTATGTGTCAACCTTCTAATTTTCTTTATGTAATATTTGTATTTTTTAAATTTGAAATATTATCTATTTCAACACGGGCCGGGATGTTCAGGCACTCTCGTCACTTGGCTATGGCATGCTCCCGCAGTGAGCACTTGACTCCCATTTTGAATTGTAGCAACCCTGGCATGTGCCAGTGAAGGAAGAAAATTTTTATTCGATGTTACTTTTTGTATGAGCTAGAGACCAACAAGGTCCGAGGCAACAAGCCTCACTCACTTATCGTAATAAACAATCACAACTAATTGTCATCATTTCCAACAGACAGTCCACTTACACTCTCCAAACAACAACATTTCACAGATAATAGAGTAATAAGTTGGTATTTTCGTATGACATCGCCTCTTTAATCCCCTGATCTGACGCCATATGATTTTTGGTTTCGGGCTACTGAAAACTTATATAATTTGATGACCCGAAGATCATAAACTTCAATGATCTAAAAGATCGCATGACACAACAGGCGTGAAACATCACTCTTGAGGCATTACATTCCGCAGTTGAACATGTCGTGCACTACCTGAATTGTGTCCTCTAGCACGATGGGAACCTGAACTTGATTGGCACCGTCATGTACTAGCCCAATCACATTATTTAGGACATTTTCCAAAAAATAGGTATGTCATTCGGTTTTACGTTTTAATTCTTTACTCTTGTATTACACATTATACGCTAATAGATAATTACTATTACATCTGTCGGCGATTGTTGCAATTAATTTTTTTATTATTCCATTTTTCTTCCCCTTTCTGAAATTGTGAGAGTAGAGATTTTGGTGTGAATCGGAATATTCCTTCAAGCAGCAGACAGCTTCATATACTTAACAGATACTTATTTTATAACCACCTGGTACACACACACAGATATATATATATATATATATATATATATATACTTAAATCATCACAAACAGCAACAATTCAGCGCTTTATCATGGATTGATACAATTCTTTGAAAGACTGCCGGAGACAGATTGTTTCAGATATTCAAATAACGAACAAGCAATTCCTTGATAGCTTCTATGTGAGAAGGCTTTTGAGCTATGAGCTGTCGTTCCCATGAAGTATTTATTCCAAACGTTCTCCTATGGAATTAAAATGAGATAAGATGGGCATCAGTGGGTCATCTGCATGCTCCTCTAACCACTACAACACGATTTTTGACTAGTGTTTTGGGCCGTTTTCTATTGAAAAATTCTATTCGTGGTAGTGGAGAAGAGATTGAGTGTAACTGGTCCGGGTCTGATTGAGAGAGTCCACGCCTTTAATATTGGGTCCTACCACAAACAAGAGGTAAAAAGATGACAATGAGAATGTTCCCCAAATCATGAGACTGCCCTGTTTTGTTTTTAAATTACAGGTAGCCCTTTTATTCACTTGGGAGATGAATTGTGGCCATCCTGACCCAGGACTGCCATTGACGTAATTCATCCTTTCAGGCAACTCTCTGCTTCTATTGTTTCATGGTCCCACTCATCATGTGTTCCCGTGACCATCACTATTATTATGTAAATGGTAATGGTGCTTGATTAATGCAAATACATGAGGAGAAGCCCATGTTGTGAGTCTGCTGATTGTGGCAACACAGAGGCCAATTCCACTTACAACTGGTATATATTGGCACAAATGCCTGGGCAACTGGTTCTTGCTCTATCGATTTCTTCATCCAAAGCATGGGACAGCTTCCTCAGATCCTCTTTGTTAGTGGACGTCCTACGCGTCGTGAAATCTACTACTGGTATTGTGCCATCGCCTATGAATATTCACAATCTCAGCTTTTCAGACTACCACGAGCTATGCAGTTTGAGAATGCTTGTAGGCAGATTATGATGAAGGACAACTGTTGGTCCATCACTTAATCTGCCTAACTAAAAGAATCAGTCACAAACTTTCCCCATCACATCTGCGCGTAATTAACTGAATGATGCCTCGGTATCAGAAGACAGTGCAAAAAGAAAATTAGGGATGGTCCATAACGATTTGGCTCTACACCGCAAAAATGCATTAAAGTTCCTCTTGTAAGGGGACAGCCAATACGTAATATCTTATCATGTTAGCTACAGTTTCAGTTACGTATTGCTTGCCCATTATTTTTCTCTTCTCCTTAAATATGTTTCTTCTACTTTTTATCTTTAACATTATAAACAAAAAGAATCCTTTACGGCAGAGTTTGCTTACTGCAACCAATTCAGAATCCAACAAAAGAATCCCAACACAAGTAGATCAAAATTTGTTTTCCAGGGTATAAAGAGATCTAAAAACTCCATTATCTTAATTGACAAGATAATTTCAACATTTCTTTTATCCCCTAATTTTAAAACTGAATGATAGACATATTGTAGGTAGCAATATATTGGGTGGCAATTAAAAGTAAGTATTATTGTATTAAGATTTGAATGAAGAAGAAAAGCATAGCTTGAGAGAGAAGGAAACATTTTCTAAACAATGGTAGCTTCATGAATCGGAATATTCCTTCAAGCAGCAGACAGCTTCATATACTTAACAGATACTTATTTTATAACCACCTGGTACACACACACAGATATATATATATATATATATATATATATATGCCAAATCATCACAAACAGCAACAATTCGCTTTATCATGGATTGATACAATTCTTTGAAAGACTGCCGGAGACAGATTGTTTCAGATATTCAAATAACGAACAAGCAATTCCTTGATACTTCTATGTGAAGGCTTTTGAGCTATGAGCTGTCGTTCCATGGTATTCCAAACGTTCTCTATGGAATTAAAATGAGATGAGTCAAGGCATCAATTGGAATTCATCTGCATGCTCCTCTAACCACTACAACACGATTTTGACCTAGTGTTTTGGAGCGTTTTCTATTGAAAAATTCTATTCGTGGTGGGAAAGTTAGAGTGTAACTGGTCCGGAATACAGTTGAGAGAGTCCACGCCTTTAATATTGGGTCCTACCACAAACAAGAGGTAAAAAGATGACAATGAGAATGTTCCCCAAATCATAAGACTGCCCCTGTTTGTTTTTAAACTACAGTACAGGTATCCAGCCTTTATTCACTTGGGAGATGGTGTATCCTGACGGGGCCATTGACGTAATTCATCCTTTCAGGCAACTCTCTTCTATTGTTTCGTGGTCCACTCATCATGTTCCCGTGACCATCACTATTATTATGTAAATGGTAATGGTGCTTGATTAATGCAAATACATGAGAGAAGCTTATGTTGTGAAGTCTGCTGAATTGTGTACCCCGAAGTAATTCCACTTACAACTTCGTTATATATTAGCTGTCACCTGAGCAACTGGTTCTCTATCGATTTCGCTTCATCAAGCAGGACAGCTTCCTCGAGTCCTCTTTTGTTAGTGGACGTCCTACGTCGTGAAATCTACTACTGGTGTTAATGCCATCACTTTATATAGATATTCACAATCTCAGCTTTCGGGCATACCACGAGCTATGCAGTTTTGGAGATGCTTGGAGGCAGATTATGATGGACCAAGCTGTTGGTCCATCATAATCTGCCTTCTTTTAAAGTCCCTTGATCACAAACTTTCCCCATCACATCTACGCGTAATTAACTGAATGATGCCTCGGTATCCAGAGAGAACTGATTAAAAAGAGTGGGGATGGTCATAACGATTTGGCTCTACGCAAAAAAATGCGGTAGTTCCTCTTGTAAGGGACAAAAATGATTATGGGAGGTACAACTGTATTATACACATTCAAATACACACACACATATATATACATACACATACATACATACATACATACACATATATATATATGTGTGTGTGTGTGTGTGTGTGTGTGTGTGTGTGTGTGTGTGTGTGTGATGTTCGATAGACGTTTCAGGACCACTAGCGCCACCTGCAGATGCCTGTGGAAGCAGACGAAGCTGCCAGGCGGGCACGAGACGGAAGAGACCAAGAACGAAGGCGAAAGACTCCGTATTATTTTCGGACATATAGTTATAATGTTGATGACGTACTTTTGCAATAATTCTTTATTGTATATTTTGATATTAACTGTGTAAATATTTCTTTCTAATATTAATTAAATAGCAGTTGAGCTCTATAATCGTATTTATTGTCGACGACCATCAGCGACACCACATCAGCCAGTGATGAAATAGAGGCATTACTTTAATTTGGTTTCGATTAAATCTTATTCTTCTTCAATAACAAGATAATTTTTGTTACTACATTGTGTGTTAATACCCAAGGATTTTTTTAAATCGGACTAGTACCTGAAATGAAGAATTCTACATTAGCCTTGAAAGAAAAAAAAATGGTATACATACTGTTTATTTTACTTTTGAAGGTGAAAACGTTAAATGATATTAATGAAATAAACATTGCTTTGAGGAATTGTTGAGTAGAAAAAATAAGAATACTACATAAATTTATTTTTTATTCTGAAGGAGATCGCTTAAATCGAAAGAGAATAAGAAATTTTCCTGACTTTGATTTTTAAACCGATAGTGATGAATTTAAAAAGAGATTACAAAACCTGAATGATTCATTTTCACTCAACGAGCTTATAACTGTATGGAAAATATTAAATATTCCATTTGACGGCACAAAACAGGAAGTTGCAAGTAGAACTCTATGTACACTGTGCGATCTCAAAGCGTTGGCTGAAAACTACGGAAGTTCTTGCAGACTCAGACACAGACGATCAAAATTCACCTTATAATTCAGGAGAAAAGAAAAACAACAACGATTCGTCCATGATTGATGAGATGATTTGTGTATGCTGTGTAATCTGAATAATATTTGTGATGATCATTATAGAAGTAATAAAAACAAAATGTCTGCTCTTCATAACAGTGGTATTAATTATTCTGATATCGAAAGTACCATTTCTAAATTTAATGCAGAATTCTAAAATGTATCATCCCTTCATCTTTGGACAAATTAACGAAACCATTAACCAGATAATTGGAGAAACTGAGGCTAAAATAGATATTCATCTTGCACTTATTATGAAGGATGAGCTTACCATTGCTGGAGAAAAAGAAGCTGTAACTAAAGGAAAGACTAGAACTCAAAATATCTATGCAGAACGAAAATGAAATTGTCAAAGTATTTCTGTTGGAGTTCCTAAAAATCAGTATAAGTACATCATTGGACCACGTGGACAAACCATTTAAGAAATTTTACAGGAAACTGGTTTATCTGTTGAAATGTCTTCATCAGATGTGCAATCTGATACTATAACTTTAAGGGACGAACAAGATAATTAGACCCTGCTTTGACTTTAGTTTATTCTAAGATTAATAGTGTTAAAACTGAGCATAAGGATGTTCATAGTTGATTGCACATCCATATGCTCAGAAATCCGCCTAATTTGCAAGAAAGGTGCAAATAGTAAGTATATTACCCAGGATCTTTCAAAAGCTCAAGTTGATTTTACTGATAAAAGAATTAAAGTTGAAGGTCCTTCAGAAGTAGTTTATGAAGCATGCAAAAGATTAAGAGAAATGATTTATAACTTGCGAAAACAAGTGTCTTATGAAGAAATCAAAGTAAACCCTGCCATCCATCGCCATGTAATTGGAAAGAACGGTTCAAATATTAAGAGATTTAAAGAAGATACCATAACCATAGTTAACATTCCATCCGATAACGAAAATGATGTTGTTCGTATTGAAGGAGCTCCTGATGGTGTTGCTCAAGTTAAAAAATTGCTTTAGAAAATGGTTCTTAAAATGGAAAACAAAATTTTCAAGGATCTTATTATAGAACAATACTTCCATCGAAATATCATTGGTGCTAAAGGTGAAATATTTAATCGCGAGTACAACCACATTTTTCAATTATTTTTGCTAGTTGTTGCGAAACGCAGTGAAATAACTGCCGCTGCGCGTCTGTGCTGTGACGTCAGCCTGCGAGCTGACTCTCATTCACGAATGTAAAAACAGAACGATTTGTGCACTCGGCGATAGCTGAGCGTTTACTTGTGTGTGTCTCTGTGTTGTGCCGTCCTTTATGAATAAAATGTATGTTTGAAGAAATCTCTTTGGATTTATTTTCATCCAGGTACCCAAGCATCGGGTAGATGCAGCCCAATTGATTTTACTTTTGAATTTTAAGGTTCGTTTTAGAACACTAGTTTATTAAAGATTTTTGCAGCATTTTTGTCTGCTGATGCAACTTCTCTTTTTATTTTTACATTGTGAAAGGCATGTCTTTTTAGGAAACCTCTGTCAGCCATCTATCACTTCCATTAAATACCAGTTTCTTCGTTCCCTGAAGATTTGTTGATGCCGCTTTCAATTCCTGAAGATGTTTGTATATTCTCTTTTATAATTTAGTAGGTATTTTTTAGGTATTCTTTTTTTCAGTAAATCTTCTTAAAACTCCACATGTTTCTCTAAGATAGGATTTCGACAATAAGAAGATGCTTTGGAACTGAGCCTCGATCCAGAAATTATTGGTTATCGAATGGAATTATCATTTTTTCTAATTATTCTTATAGCCGCTTTGCTTAAATAAAAGGCTTTGCCAACAGTTGTGGGACCTGCGCCTCTCTTTAGATTGACTAAGATTTTTTTTTTTTTTTTTTTTTTTTTTTATATAGTTTCTAATGAAATTGCTTGTCTCTTTGGAGTATTTTGTTGTTGTTTAGGCATTTTATTAATAAGAATTCGCATTTAAGATTTTTAGAAATTTCACTAACCTGTCAAACAGGTGTCTATTTAAACATTTGGTTTTTGATTAAATCCAAAAACACATATAACATACTTGCTTGACATCCGTAAATTAGTTTATGGCTATGTCATAAAACATTTAACGAGGATTATAATATAAATTTTCGCTATTAAATTTCAAAATATTTTAATCACATTTTTCTTGTGGAAGGCACTTACATCTATGAACTATAAAGGGCCTCACAAGGCGAGCAGTGCCCTCTATTTTCGTAACCTTTTGAAAACGGGTACTTTCGAGAAGAAAATACTGTTGAGAACGGGATTTTTTACTACATTGCTTAGCCCCTTTTCTGTCAATGATTGGCAATTCTAAGTATCATCTAACAAAAGCGCCAAATAGAATGCTGGAGGTGGAGACCCACAATGAAAGGAATTGTACACACATGTTTAACTTCAATAATCATATGGAAATCGTGAATGAACGCGCCATTTGTGAAAGAATAGTGCCCCTGAAAGCATTGATTACCTTTGAATTTCTTAAGGTTTTCTTTAGAAGATTGCACCCGACACTTTCCAAAAACTACCTCTTAGATATTTCATTGTGCATTCAAAGATTTAAACATCCTGATGAATAAGATTGAAATGGTTGAGCACAAAAGATTTGTTGACGTTTTATCTATGAGTTTTAAATCTCTAATGCTTGCAACGAAAGAAAAGAAAATACGAGTATATTTTTACTATAACGAGATAAGAAAAAAAGTGATAATAAAATTCGGGAATTCTCCGTAACGCCAGGAACACAAAGTAAACAAGCCCTGAAGTAGACCAAGCCATTAACACAACTGTAGGCATAAGCCGATAGACTTCTGATCACACTGTCAAAATTAGAATTTAAAAAAAAAAAACTTTTTTGGAATTCGTGCTGGCACAAAAAAAATTGTGTAAAAGGTGTATTTGTTTTTATTGGTGAACCATATTATTTCAAAATCGGATAAAAAAAAAGCCCATTTAAAAAAAAGATTTCAGTGCATATATACATGTGTTGTATGGTTTATCGTTTTGATGATTTCCTTATGTACTTTTATTTATTTTCTTTTTAATATTTATTCGGGGAAGTAACTTTCTGTTTTTTCTATTTTTTTTTTTTTTTTTTTTTTTTGTAATTAAATAATTTAATAACGTATTTCTATATTTGAAATACTATTTTTAATAAATATCTATTTTTAATTTAAGTTTATTTATTTATTTTGTTATTTTTATATTATTTTGTTATTTTTGTTATTTTTATATTATTTTGTTATTTTTGTTATTTTATATTTGTTATTTTGAATTATAAATATATTTCGGGTTCGAACCCTGATGCCACTAAAGACAACCGTTAGAGGGGTTAGCACACATTAACTCTGTTGAGACTCCAAACCTCCCGAAGTGGGAAGTGGAAGCTAGGAGAGAGATGCTAACTCACAGAGTAGTAGAACTCAGTAGTAGATAGTAGTAGTTTGAACTCAGTCTCGTAACTGAGGTTCAAAATTACGAGGCCTGTAATTGATAGCCTTTGCGCTGCTTTTAAGTTGGATGTTCAGAAAACAATCAATCAAAGCTATAAATACAACTAAACTGACTGTACTAGAAATACAACTTTAAATTAGATTTGTACCTAATAGTACAACTCTTGTAGTTTCGGAAATAGAAAGAGTGCGAAACTCACACAAAACGAACTAAGATCTAAAATAGTTTTGTTTGTTTAATTATCATAAGTTTCCCCATTTGAGATATAAAGTTCATATTAAGACTTAAATAATTATAATGAAATAATTAAGAAACTTAGAAAAGACTTTAAGCTAATATGTGAAGCTAAATATTCTAAATTTGTCTAATTAACATATCTTATGTCTAAAATTGTCGCATTTAAAATTTAATTCGTGTAACTGCTACAGTTGTGGTTAGCGTTAATTCTCTTTCGGAGAAAGGCAATCTAAGAAAACAAACTCTTAGTTCCAAAAAAGACATTAAATGCCAAGGTAGAAAATGAGTTCATTTCACTTTGCAAATTTTCATAAACAACTTCAAGAACGAACGCCAGAATAATTATATTAAACAAGAGCGAACTGCACATAATGGTAAGTTGGTGGAAATTAAATTTTTGCTTATTAATAAAACTATTTTTCCAGCAAAATTTCTCAATGAAATTTAATAAACATTTTATTCCTCACGATGTCTTGTTAACAAAATCCGACCTTATGTTATGTACCAAATAAATTTTTTAGAAATCATCGGAATCTTAATTTTCTCACAATTTTGAGTTTAAAATATGAAAGTACAATAGCTTGAAATTTTGCAATTTTAATCCATCTTGAAAATCAACTTAGCCCTTTGAATTAAGAATCGTTCTCAATCCCTTGATATCAATCCAAGCTAGGTCACTATTACAGTTTCGTTCTATAAAATGTGAATTGCTTCGAATAAGAAAAAAGAACAAGTAAATATGAATATTTCTCAGTTTAACGGAATACTTCTTAGTTGAATTTTTGAAATGCGGACCTTTTCACTGTGTTACCAGTGAGGATTGTTTTTTTTTTTAAATGGATCAAATCGAGAGCAGTGAAGTGATATTTTGTTGTGGCGTATTTTTCTTCTTATGTTTAAAATTTTCATTCCCTAAACTAACATCTAAACATGTTTCTACGAGTATTTTTAACTCATGGACCTCTTTCTGTCCCTCGCAATGAATCTTGACGTCGAGCACCTTTTTTTTTTTTCGCTCGGCGCCATCGAGCAATTCAGTCCTTTTTTGAGGGTAGATGATTTGCCCTCACATCATCGTTTTGGTAAATGAAGGCGTGGGTGGTCAATATCTTGAATTAGCAGCAAGGATTCTTGCCAGATGGAGGAATTTCCTGATACTGAAAGTTTATTTTCGCTCCCATTGAGAGGGTTATCCAACTTTTCACAAACCGCTTACGAAGCAACGTGAGTTGCACTTATTTTTATTTGTAATCTTGTATGACGATCCTAAGTATGTTGACCCATTCAAGCTTTGAGTTAGCATTACGAACTGTATTACTACAGGAAAAGGCCCTTGTAATTAATTATTTAAAATGCTGGCTAGAAAGAGAGCAAATAAACAAAACATTCTTCAGTTAATTTAATTTTTAGAAAATAAAAATAACTAAAATGCATAAAAATTGACTTTTTTTTCTCTCTTCAGTGGGCGCTGCGAATTTTTTTCTATTCAAATGCAATCATTTCTTTTATAAATGTTTGAAATTTTTTTTTAAATTTTTGATATTTTGTCTTCATTGCTTCGTAAACATGATTTCATTTTAAGAGAAAATGTATGAGGGAATTTACAGAAGGATGCGATAATTCCTTCAATCCTGCAACATCTTTTTAAATGTCGTTTATTTAGGTTAAGATGAAAATGATATTTAACGATTTCACACAAGGACTTGGTGTTGTCTCTTTGAAGTTGAACAGCATCGGCGAGTTGTTTCCTTCAAAATTACAAAAGTTTCCACACTTTGCATCATCAGTCAATAGCCTCCAACATTCCAGGATCCCTTCTTAATGTCATACATCCGTTTGGGCATGAAAATGTTGTTATTATATTGAGATAATGTTCCATTTTTAATAAAATATTATATTACATATTCTCCTTTCAAAAGTATTCAACACAGGTTCCCCTCGAAGAGAATTAAAATCAATCTTTGCGAATTCAACATTTGAAGAAATTCTAGCGTTACAATAGACTCGAGTTAAAATATAAATGCAAAAATAAAACGAAATGTAACGAGATGTTAAATGCAAAAATATATAAAATATCAATACAGAATCATCAATTCATGACTTTCCTCCAACGCTATAACATGATTCAAAATAACTAAGTGATATATATTATTAATATACACATTTCACCTGAATGTTATGATCCTTATTATAATACTATATATTTGAATTCGACTTTGTAGAATTGTTATCTTCACAATAATAATTGTGATTCCTATATTCACATTCCTGTTCAAAAATGGTTGCTTTCATAACATTACTTTATAAATAAATTCAATATTTTAGAATTGTCACCGTTATAATTTAAATTCTCATACATAAATTACAATATTTTATTATAAACATTAAATATATATTTATTAAATGTGAATTTGTATTTATATTCACATCCACATTATAGAATTGTTACCATTGAAATAATAAACTGCTAAAAAATTTGGTAATCAAGCAAGAAAGTAAAAAAAAAAAATGATGCGAGATATTCATGCATGGGTACAAAATGTAGAGTACATGTGTAACAAAACACGATACAAAAAAAATTGTATTAAAAACAGTATGAGAGCTTTAATTATTTGAAACGATGGCAAGAACATAAAAAGAAAGTACAGTCTCCAAATCCCGAACAGCAAAAGGAAGCCTTGGTCTTATTGTTATGCATCGTCTGAATTTGTCAAAACATGCTCAATCGGATTTAGGTCAGGAGAACATGTTGTTCACTCCATACGCTGTATTGTTTCAACTTCAAACACGTTCTTCACAAGATGAGATATGTTTAAGGTCTAGCCACTATCATTTATTAAAAAAAAAAAAAAAAAAAAAAGGAATCACCAATGCCTGCAGCGTAAGGGATGGCATGAGTATCTCATCTATATGCTTCTGGGCAGACAGATTACCATTCCGAAGGATATGCAGATCCATGCGTCCACCTATGCTAGATCACCCTAATGTAGCCTATTTAGGACTGTTTGGCTCGACGTCTTTCGTCCTGTTGCCAAACGCATCTGTACAGCAGAGTACCAATGGCTATCCTGCCTCGACGAACTGTTAACAGAATATATATTTATCACCAGTTTCTGTAGTATCACGTGAACAACACCGTTTTGGTCGACGTCTAATGTTCGCTGTTTCTTGGAATTTATTATACAACCTTGAAATGACTCTCCTTGACACTCCAATAATGTCCGCTGCACTTCTTTGTATTTACCCAAATTCAAATCTCCCGATAATAAGCCAAACTATATATTCTGGTAAATCGTGACATTCTAAGTCGTGATTAATCATGACATTCTAAGTCGTGA